>JALPQI010003884.1:0-66151 GCA_025490895.1 Thaumatotibia leucotreta
GATAACTGGGAATTTATCCCAGTTTCCGTCCTCGTAATGTTCCGTGTAAACACGAGCACTTGCAGGCAGGTATAGTTTCCAGTCAATTAGGACCCAAAAACTCTGGTATTCTCTGCAGGTCAACGTTTCTGCACCCTTGAAACAGGCATGTATTGGCCGTATGAGCTGCTCGCCTGTATCCCTCCACAGGGATGGGAACATGCGGAGCACGCACCTAATTATTAATGTTTAAAATAACATTGTCTAGATTTATGGCAGGCAGCAACACATTATTGTGTCTTGCCCAACCTAAATACCACATAATACTTATTATATGTGCACACGTGCCAACTGTCCTCCTCCCTGTAAGACAGGAGCAATAATGTGTCATAACAGCCCGCCTTCCTCTTTCTCCATTATTGACTAATATGTACGCGTAGTGTCGCTTGTTAGCTGTTAAGCGTGACCGTATACGTCCTCTTAGTAAAGTGCCGGCTTCTACGTTGATTCCGTAATCGATTAGATAAGGCAACACAGTTTCACATATTTCAATGTGGTATACCCCATCTCGAACTTGCTCGCTCAAGTAAGAGCGAGCTAACTTTATTTGATATGTCCCGAGAGTTATTATAAGTATTACGTCCTCAATAGTAAAACGCGGAAACCTCGTTCTCCTAACAACTTCTATGTCTGTCATGCTGACAAAGGCTGCCCTTTGCCTGTTTACATTATGTTCAGTCACATAATTTCCCAACAAATTGGGTAAGTCCCTCCTTTCTCCTATTATTTCTATAATACTGTCCGCATAAGGAGAGTCGCCTATAAGCTCTTTAAAGACATTGGTAAGCGCAGCTGCAATGCGAAAGTCTTCAATAAAGTACATTAGGTAACGTCCGGTTGAAATATTCCTGCCTGAGCATTTTAAAATCACGTTTTATTCGTCCGTTTATAACCTCCACTACCCACCTGACACTGGTTACTAGACGCGATTTTTTGGCGTTTTGTGTATTTAACTGTGTTTGCAGTGGATGTTTTGTTGATGGCATAAATACGGTATACCCACACCCTTCTATATCTGGGATTGCGTCCCTGAATCCTTTATCAACGATGAAAACGTCACCGGCTTCGAGCACATAATTCATAGGTGCGTCAACTAGCAACTCTTTAGACATATTTTGTGCATCAGATCTCGTTGCTGCAAATGGCCCGGCAACGTCTACTATATAGCCGTCCAGGCAGAGAACCATATATGGCTTCACGAGATTTCTGTATTTGTGAACGCTATATTTTTTTTTTAGGAACGAAAAGTTTCCACGTTTTTGTATATACACATAGGAGACGTCGCAAATTAACACTGCTTTGGTGCTATTGTTCCCATATAAGTATTTGGCAATAGCCCGGTTTTTTTCCATAATTTCAGCCTTAGTTATGTGGTCCCAACCTAAGTGCTGAGGCACAAAATCGTGGACTTAGGCAGTTTTGTGTAATTTTGAAATTTCTCTCAAGTGTCCGGCGGCTCATATTGAGCCTAGCGGCAAGTCGATCATCTGGCTCACCAGACCGCATTTTCATAAGGTACACACCCAGAGTTGTTTTAGGCCGCTGACATTTTCCATTAGTGATGGCGTTTGTACTAACAGCTGCTCGAAATGTGCATGCGTTAAACAAACCTATGTAAAAATGTAGTTCGGTAGGTGATATATGTTCTATTTCGTCAAAATTTAAACTTTGTTTATCTTTAAAAGCTTGAATCAAAAAGTTCATCATTTCTTTCACCTGTTCTGGGTTGAAAGTATGCAATCCATAGCCCGGAACTCGGTACATTACGAGGACGGAAACTAGGATAACTGGGAAGCTTTCCTAGTTTCCGTCCTTGTAATTTTCTGTGCAAACACGAGCACTTGCAGGCAGGTATAGTTTCCAGTCAATTAGGACCCTGATTTTCAAAAACTCTGGTATTCTCTGCAAGTGAACGTTTCTGCACCCTTGAAACAAGCATGTATTGGCCGTATTAGCTGCTCGCCTGTATCCCTTCCCAGGGATGGGAACATGCGGAGCACGCACGCCGCCTTCGCCATCTGGGTTAAGTCGAGCCGCAGGATTATAACGACCAGCCGCTACCCAACAGCGATGGCACATTATAATTGTTTAACGACCGGAATCTAAAACGATTCGCAAAACCAGTATATTCTAGCTGCTCAAACTTCTTACATTTTATAAGTATTAAAAATTCAATGAGAATTTCTAGTTGTACTGGTAGGTAGGTACGCAAAGCTATAATTTGACTTACTACTTCTTCTTGTATGTGGGAGTGAATAAGAACATATTCCCTTAATCCTGGTCTAGCGATGAGGTCATTTTGGCGGAACTGATGGGTTTGCCTTTCTCGCGCCAAACCACGCTGACAAGTAATACATTAAACCATAGTGTACCTATGCACTATACTACATATATTATGTACTATTTGAACACCATGGCAGCGATAAATCTGATGGTGATGACGCAGATTTTAGCAAATTTTTACAACTGGGATAGTGGAATAATATGAAAACTAATATTATATACCTTTTCATCTTAAGAAAGTACGTTTGTTCATATTAGTCCCATGGGAAACCTTATTCAGAAAGACCATCTTAACACGTTTTTTACAGTTGGGATCGAGATCTCGTAATCACCATGTATTTAAACCCGCGTTACCTAATCATTAATGTTTAAAATAACATAGTCTAGATTTACGGCAGGCAGCAACACATTATTGTATCTTGCCCAACCTAAATACCACATAATACTTATTATATGTGCACACGTGCTAATTGTCCTCCTCCTTGTAAGACAGGAGCAATAATGTGTCATAACAGCCCGCCTTCCTCTTTCTCCATTATTATTGACTAATATGTAAGCGTAGTGTCGCTTGTTAGCTGTTAAGCGTGACCGTATACGTCCTTTTAGTAAAGTGCCGGCTTCTAGGTTGATTCCGTAATCGATTAGATAAAGCAACACAGTTTCACATATATCAATGTGATATACCCCATCTCGAAGTTGCTCGCTCAAGTAAGAGCGAGCTAACTTTATTTGATACGTCCCGAGAGCTATATAAGTATTACGCCGTCAAAAGTCAAACGCGGAAACCTCGTTCTCCTAACAACTTCTATATCTGTCATGCTGAGAAAGGCTGCCCTTTGCCTGTTTACATTATGTTCAGTCACATAATTTCCCAACAAATTGGGTAAGTCCCTCGTTTCTCCTAATATTTCTATAATACTGTCCGCATAAGGAGAGTCGCCTATAGGCTATTTAAAACATTGGTAAGCGCAGCTGCAATGCGAAAATCTTCAATTACATTAGGTAACGTCCGGTTGAAATATTCCTGCCTGAGCATTTTAAAATCACGTTTTATTCGTCCGTTTATAACCTCCACTACCCACCTGACAATAGTAACTAGACGCGATTTGTTGGCGTCTTGTTTATTTAACTGTGTTTGCAGTGAATGTTTTGTTATTGGCATAAATACCGTATACCCACACCCTTCTATATCTGGGATTGCGTCCCTGAATCCTTTATCAACGATGAAAACGTCACCGGCTTCGAGCACATAATTCATAGGTGCGTCAACTAGCAACTACTCATTAGACATAATTTGTGCATCAGATGTCGTTGCTGCAAATGGGCCGGCAACGTCTACTATATAGCCGTCCGGGCAGACAACCATATATGGCTTCACGAGATTTCTGTATTTATGAACGCTATATGTTTTTTTTCGAATGAAAAGTTTCCACTTTTTTGAATATACCTACACATAGGTACCGTCGAAAATTAACACTGCTTTGGTGTTATTGTCCCCATATAAATATTTGGCAATAGCCAGGTTTTTTTCCATAATTTCAGCTCTAGTTATGTGGTCCCAACCTAAGTGCTGAGGCACAAAATCGTGGACTAGGCAGTCTCGTGCAATTTTGAAATTTCTCTCAAGTGTCCGGCGGCTCATATTGAGCCTAGCGGCAAGTCGATCATCTGGCTCACCAGATCGCATTTTCATAAGGTACACACCCAGGGTTGTTTTAAGCCGCTGACATTTTTCCATTAGTGATGGCGTTTGTACTAACAGCTGCTCGAACTGCGCATGGGTTAAACCTATGTAAAAATGTAGTTCGGTAGGTGATATTATGTTCCATTTCGTCAAAATTTAAACTTTGTTTATCTTTGTAAGCCTGTATCAAAAAGTTCAAAATTTCTTTCAACTGTTCTAGGTTGAAAGTATACAATCCATAGCCCGGAACTCGGCACATGACGAGGACGGAAACTGGGATAACTGGGAAGTTATCCCAGTTTCCGTCCTCGTAATGTTCCGTGCAAACACGAGCACTTGCAGGCAGGTATAGTTTCCAGTCAATTAGGACCCTGATTTTCAAAAACTCTGGTATTCTCTGCAAGTGAACTGTGAACGTTTCTGCACTCTTGAAACAAGCATGTATTGGCCGTATTAGCTGCTCGCCTGTATCCCTACACAGGGATGGGAGCATGCGGAGCACGCACCTAATCATTAATGTTTAAAATAACGTTGTCTAGATTTATGGCAGGCAGCAACACATTATTGTATCTTGCCCAACCTAAATACCACATAATAATTATTAGGAGCAATAATGTGTCATAACAGCCCGCCTTCCTCTTTCTCCATTATTGACTAATAAATATGTAATCGTAGTGTCGCTTGTTGGCTGTTAAGCGTAACCGTATACGTCCTCTTAGTAAAGTGCCGGCTTCTACGTTGATTCCGTAATTGATTAGATTAGGCAACACAGTTTCACATATTTCAATGTGATATCTCAAGTCTCTTTTCAAATACTACGGCACTAGTCGCGACCGTCAACTTCGTTCTTCTGGCAATATGTCGCTGTCTATTCCTCCTCATCGTTCTGGGTTCTTATCAAATTCTTTCGCCGTACAGGCAGTGCGTCTCTGGAACGAACTCCCATTTGAAGTAAAAAATGCCTCACATAAGTTCTCTTTTAAAAAATCTGTACGCTCTTTCTTTGCTAGCAGAATTAAAATAGTTTAGAGTCTCTGATTGTTTGTTTCGTCCTCTTCTATATGTATATATTTTATGTATGTATGTATATAGTAATTATATGGAGTGTATATATCGACACTGGAAATTTCAAATGTCGTAAGGGACATTTTGTCGTAAGTACACTTTGAATTGCATAGAACTCAGAAAAAAATTCTCTATCGATCTGTATACTTAACTTTTTGATATCGCTTCAAATAAAGAAGTTATGAAGTGAATTCATTTTGTCGTAACTTCATATTGCTTTAAAAAAAATGTTGTATGGGTCAAATTTTTAATTTGAAGGGATATCGTGTCCATTTTTAACGTAGTATATCCTTCTTATTCATAAATCCCTATGTGGTTAGTTACTACAGCAAAAGCAGGTGCCTTTACGACATTCTATCTGATGAAATAAATACGAAACTGTGAATTCACAATGGCGTAAGGGACAAATATTTTAGGCTTTTGCGCGTTACAACACAATTTCGAAGATAGTATGGCTCTATTCTCTTAATAAACTGTGTCGTATGTACATATAAATCAAAATAATTTTAAAGTTTGATGTCGTATCTCACCTTTTAATTTTATAAAGTATACGTTACTACATTAAATACGGTACATGAATGAGAGTTACGCCTCAAAAAAGATGATATTAAAAATCTTGAAAGATTTTTTGTGTACGTTATAACATTTTGTTTAGTTTCTTATAGCACTTGCAACAGTGCCGGCGCGACTTGACCCAGGGCGTCTCAGGAAGAGGGGTGAGGGCAGAGCAGTATTTTTACTACCACATAGATAATGCATCGACCAGCGACTCACGCACATTTCCACTTCCACCCCTGGAGCATATACATCGCTCTAACGATTCCTCTCTGGACGGCCAACGGCCAATCAAGGCAAGCCGAGTCCTACAGTTCATCTTGGATTCTACTCTGACCGACAAAAACATGCCTGAGACGATGTCACTATTGCCGAACAGCTCGCCACAAACTGCCCCAATCTTATTATTAACTCCCTAGGAATCATGGGCTTATTTATAATTAGCTGTCTTTTGCGAGAAATTTACTCTGTAGTACACGTGACCCGTGAACCAGTCTCAGCAGGCTATTGAAAAGTGTAATGAGCTATGATCATTGCATGTGTCAGAGATAGGGCTATAGTAGTAAGGTTCGGACATCTGCCATATTATCACCTTTATTATTGTTGTTTTGGTCTAATATCCGCCGCGCCGAGCAGTTATGATATTTTGTCGCAGCCCTTTTTATAAGTCATTACTGATACTTGTCGAGGCCAGAACATTTCAAATTTGTGTACATCATAAGGTCTGCCTAGGTAAATACTTATTTTATACATTTATTGTCTGCAGAAACAGAGGAGGATGAGGTTTATAGTAGATCAATTGATAGTTTAAATCAATATGTTGCAACGTTGCTAAGTAGTTTACTCTGATTTTTAGCAGAAGCTACATATTGCATCTTGTTTCTTACCCATGATTGTTATACATATGTTAATAGTTAGGATTCTCGATTCTTCACAGGCTCTTACTTTTGAGCTCAAGTAGCTCTTTATTGTTTTCTATTATTGAACCCTTGGATAAGAGCTTACGAGTGAGAGTTACTTTGATGGACTCAACTGTGCGATTGCTCTTATCTTATCTTATCATTATCTAGTTTATTCAGCAGAGAATATGGCATATGGCTCCGGTTTGGTGATTCCATAGAAAGGCTCTGGGCTGACAATGCGTGTGTTGCTGTTCTTTCCGGTAAACTCATCTGCTGTTTCGTTTCCAACAATATTGGAATATCCTAATACCCATCTAAGTGTAACTTCATTAAAGTCAAGGGCGTTTAATTTATTCTTGCAGCACTGGACTAGTGAGAGCATCGCAGCTTGACTGTTTGAGTTGATGTAGATAATAGATAATATTGGTTTTTAGTTTTCTGGCTAAATTGGTTGCCACACATAATGTAATATTTATGCGCGGAAATCATCATAATATTGACTTCTGTCTAGAAAATGAAGGCCATTTTGCTGATGCTGACGCAAACTCTGAGCTTAGGCCTCTCACTTACTTGTATCTGTGGTGCCATTTTCGACAATTATTCTGTCGTTGGTCCATTTGTATCTTGAGGGTATTTCGACTGTCTGACACCGGCTGACTGTGAAGCCACATTCGATGTGCTTGTTTTATTCCCGAAAGCCCAGGCTTTCAAGTTGGTTTTTGCAGGCTGTTCAAACACTGAGAACACCCTGTCGTTGTGTGAAATTCATACTCAGTTATATTGAGGGTTGGAGTAGCTATTCTGTTAGAGAGCACTCTTCGGACCATATAGTCGTGGTTTCATCCCTTTGATTTAATTTCATTAAGGATGGTTTCTGTGAGTTTATTATCGAAAGCACCTTCGACATCAAGGAATACACACCGACCTGTTTGCTTATTCTCTAGACTTTACCGCCGCTTTGGTAACCTGTATCGTGTGCTTAGCTTATTTTTATTTTGTTTCTTTCTGTTATTTTTTACTGGTGCAGTAAAGAATTACTTACTAACTTACTTACTTTTACGGACCTTGTGACCAGATCAATTGGGGTAGTTTTTGGTAAACATGTTGATTTAGACTTAGCGATCTTGCCACCAAGTAGTGAAAGTAATAGAGATGTTAGACTAATAGGTTTGAAGGACTTAGAACGAGTATTATCTATACTCGTTTTTCCTGCTTTTTGGTATAAAGCGTACCTTGACACTAGTCCATTTTCTCAGTATAAACCCCAATGCAATGCTTGCCCGAAATATTTTGCCAGGTGTGGAAGGAGGACGCCTTGATTTCGTTTTGATAATGTAAGAAACACTTCATAATTTTCAATCGATTTGAATGGCTTGCACTAACTCAGCGCTCCTTAACCATTTTTTGGGCTACAAATGTAGGTTTTCAGTCAGTGGTTCGTTCCCTAAGGATTCGATAGTTCCTTTGACCGCACGTCTTAATAGCACGAGTATCATCAAAAAGGGTCATGGATCTTTGCGGAGGCAGTTAGATTACTTATCAAGAATTTCTTTCTTAATATATGTTTTTGTTTCGGGCTCAGGTTGCTCTCAAAGCAATTTTTAGATATATGTTTTCTACTTTTCACAACACTAAGCTGACTAAAATATATACATACCTAACATGTTTGGTTTTATTTCCTATAAATTGTAACGGGTTATCTAAAATATAATAAATTACACGTGAAATTGATCTCCGTCTATGAAAATAATACAATTGTAAGTACACAACTTTATATTTTCTTGCATTTTTACGCTACTTACTTCAATTGATCTGGAAACTAGAATGACTTTACAACAGAAAATAGTTGTAATGTAGCATGTTATTTGACAGTTACGACAAAGAGGTAGTGTTTTCGTTTTTGTCGTAACAGATTTCCATAAAAAAACTAGAAATTTTTGGGGGCGTAAGGGACATCTGTCTAGTAAATTTCTGGCGTAAGGGACACTATCTCCGAAACTATTGAGTTTACAAGTATATACCTAATTGTCTAATGAAGATAAAGCTTTTTCGTAGTTATGTATATTAGAACCATCTAATTCGGATGAATATTTAACAAGTTATGATTTTTTTAAATTTTGGTTTTTGTTTTTTGGCTCTCCTGAAAAGTGGACCTTTGTCCCTTACGACATTTGAAATTTCCAGTGTCGATATGTAATGTATCTATTTATATACGGAATATATATGTTAGTTCGTGCATAATTGCTTCTTTTTAGTAAGTATTTTATTATTTTAGTTGCACCGCCCACAATCTTTCTGCATTGCCTAAAGGTTGACTGGTAGAGAATGCCTTATGGCATTAAGTCCGCCTTTTGTACGTCAAGTTTTTTTTCTTTTGTGCAGGTTAAATAAATAAATAAATACCCCATCTCGAAGTTGCTCGCTCAAGTAAGAGCGAGCTAACTTTATTTGATACGTCCCGAGAGCTGTAAGTATTACGTCCTTAATAGTCAACCGCGGAAACCTCGTTCTCCTAACAACTTCTATGTCTGTCATGCTGACAAAGGCTGCCCTTTGCCTGTTTACATTATGTTCAGTCACATAATTTCCCAAAGAATTGGGTAAGTCCCTCCTTTCTCCTATTATTTCTATAATACTGTCCGCATAAGGAGAGTCGCCTATAGGCTCTTGAAAGACATTGGTAAGCGCAGCTGCAATGCGAAAATCTTCAATTACATTAGGTAACGTCCGGTTGAAATATTCCTGCCTGAGCATTTTAAAATCAAGTTTTATTCGTTCGTTTATAACATCCACTACCCACCTGACAATAGTAACTAGACGCCACTTGTTGCCGTCTTGTGTATTTAACTGTGTTTGCAGTGGATGTTTTGTTGGTGGCATAAATACCGTATACCCACACCCTTCTATATCTGGGTTTGCGTCCCTGAATCCTTTATCAACGATGAAAACCTCACCGGCTTCGAGCACATAATTCATAGGTGCGTCAACTAGCAACTCATTAGACATAATTTGTGCATCAGATGTCGTTGCTGCAAATGGCCCGGCAACGTCTACTATATTATAGCCGTACGGGCAGACAACCATATAATGGCTTCACGAGATTTCTGCATTTGTGAACGCTATATGTTTTTTTTTGGAACGAAAAGTTTCCACTTTTTTGTATATACACATAGGTACCGTCGAAAATTAACACTGCTTTGGTGTTATTGTCCCTAGATAAATATTTGGCAATAGCCCGGTTTTTTTTTCCATAATTTCAGCCCTAGTTATGTGGTCCCAACCTAAGTGCTGAGGCACAAAATCGTGGACTAGGCAGTCTCGTGCAATTTTGAAATTTCTCTCAAGTGTCCGGCGGCTCATATAGAGCCTAGCGGCAAGTCGATCATATGGCTCACCAGACCGCATTTTCATAAGGTACACACCCAGAATTGTTTTAGGCCGCTGACATTTTTCCATTAGTGATGGCGTTTGTACTAACAGCTGCTCGAACTGCGCATGCGTTCAACCTATGTAAAAATGTAGTTAGGTATGTGATATATGTTCTATTTCGTCAAAATTTAAACTTTGTTTATCTTTATAAACCTGAATCAAAAGTTCATCATTTCTTTTAACTGTTCTGGGTTGAAAATATGCAGTCCATAGCCCGGAACTCGGCACATTACGGTACTATAACTGGGAAGTTATCCCAGTTTCCGTCCTCGTAATGTTCCGTGCAAACACGAGCACTTGCAGGCAGGTATAGTTTCCAGTCAATTAGGACCCTGATTTTCAAAAACTCTGGTATTCTCTGCAAGTGAACGTTTCTGCACCATTGAAACAAGCATGTATTGGCCGTACGAGCTGCTCGCCTGTATCCCTGCACAGGGATGGGAACATTCGGAGCACGCACGTCGCCTTCGCCATCTGGGTTTAGTCGAGCCGCAGGATTAGAACGACCAGCCGCTACCCCACAGCGATGGCACATTATAAATTGTTCAACGGCCGGAATCTAAAACAATTCGCAAAACCAGTATATTCTAGCTGTTCAAACTTCTTTAATTTTATAAGTATTAAAAATTCAATGAGAATTTGTAGTTGTACAGTAGGTAGGTAGGTACGCAAAGCTATAATTTGACTTACTGCTTCTTCTTGTATTTGGGAGTGAATAAGAACATATTCCCTTAATCCTGGTCTAGCGATGAGGTCATTTTGGCAGAACTGATGGGTTTGCCTTTCTCGCGCCAAACCACGCTGACAAGTAATACATTGAGCCATATTGTACCTATGCACTATACTACATATATTATGTACTATTTGAACACCATGGCAGCGATATATCTGATGGTGATGACGCAGATTTTAGTAAGTTTTTACAACTGGGATAATGGAATAATATTATAACTAATATTATACCTTTTAATCTTAAGAAAGTACGTTTGTTCATATTAGTGCCATGGGAAACCTTATTCAGAATGACCATCTTCACACGTTTTTCACAGTTGGGATCCCGTAATCACCCTGTATTTAAGCCCGCGTTACCTAATAAAATAACATTGTCTAGATTTATGGCAGGCAGCAACACATTATTGTATCTTGCCCAACCTAAATACCACATAATACTTATTATATGTGCATAAGTGCCAATTGTCCTCCTCCTTGTAAGACATGAGCAATAATGTGTCATAACAGCCCGCCTTCCTCTTTCTCCATTATTTACTAATATGTAAGCGTAGTGTCGCTTGTTAGCTGTTAAGCGTGACCGTATATGTCCTCTTAGTAAAGTGCCGGCTTCTAAGTTGATTCCGTAATCGATTAGATTAGGCAACACAGTTTCACATATTTCAATGTAATATACCCCATCTCGAAGTTGCTCGCTCAAGTAAGAGCGAGCTAACTTTATTTGATACGTCCCGAGAGCTACAAGTATTACGTCCTCAATAGTCAAACGCGGAAACCTCGTTCTCCTAACAACTTCTATGTCTGCCATGCTGACAAAGGCTGCCTTTTGCCTGTTTACATTATGTTCAGTCACATAATTTCCCAACAAATTGGGTAAGTCCCTCCTTTCTCCTATTATTTCTATAATACTGTCCGCATAAGGAGAGTCGCCTATAGGCTCTTTAAAGACATTGGTAAGCGCAGCTGCAATGCGAAAGTCTTCAATTACATTAGGTAACGTCCGGTTGAAATATTCCTGTCTGAGCATTTTAAAATCACGCTTTATTCGTCCGTTTATAACCTCCATTGCTCACCTGACCATAGTAACTAGACGCGATTTGTTGACGTCTTGTGTATTTAACTGTGTTTGCAGTGGATGTTTTGTTGGTGGCATAAACCTAAGTGCTGAGGCACAAAATCATGGACTAGGCAGTCTCGTGCAAATTTCTCTCAAGTGTCCGGTGGCTCATATTGAGCCTAGCGGTAATGTAATCATCTGGCTCAAAAGTCGATCATCTGGCTCACCAGACCGCATTTTTATAAGGTACACACCCAGAGTTTTTAAAGGCCGCTGACATTTTTCCATTAGTGATGGCGTTTGTACTAACAGCTGCTCGAACTGCGCATGCGTTAAACCTATGTAAAAATGTAGTTCGGCAGGTGATATAATATGTTCTATTTCGTCAAAATTTAAACTTTGTTTATCTTTATAAGCCTGAATCAAAAAGTTTATCATTTCTTTCAACTGTTCCGGGTCGAAAGTATGCAATCTATAGCCTGGAACTCGGCACATTACATGAGAAGTTATTTTAGTTTCCGTCCTCGTAATGTTCCGTGCAAAAACGAGCACTTGCAGGCAGGTATAGTTTCCAGTCAATTACGACCCTGATTTTCAAAAACTCTGGTATTCTCTGCAAGTGAACGTTTCTGCACCCTTGAAACAAGCATGTATTGGCCGTATTAGCTGCTCGCCTGTATCCCTCCACAGGGATGGGAACATGCGGAGCACGCACGTCGCCTTCGCCATCTGGGTTTAGTCGAGCCGCAGGATTATTACGACCAGCCGCTACCCAACAGCGATGGCACATTATAAATTGTTCAACGGTCGGAATCTAAAACAATCGCAAAACCAGTATATTCTAGCTGTTCAAACTTATTAAATTATATAAGTATTAAAAATTCAATGAGTATTAGTAGTTGTACAGTAGGTAGGTACGCAAAGCTATAATTTGACTTACTGCTTCATCTTGTGTTTGGGAGTGAATAAGAACATATTCCCTTAATCCTAGTCTAGCGATGAGGTCATTTTGGCGGAACTGATGGGTTTGCCTTTCTCGCGCCAAACCACGCTGACAAGTAATACATTGAGCCATAGTGTACCTATGCACTATACTACATATATTATGTACATTTGAACACCATGGCAGCGATATATATTATCTGATGGTGATGACGCAGATTTTAGCAAGTTTTTACAACTGGGATAATGGAATAAAATGAATTCATATATTCGTTCCAGCGGCCTGTTTTATTATTTATCGAACACTGACAGGTGAAATCGGCTTACAGCTATGCTATTCTCTTATTCACACATTCGACGCTGCGTTCGTCAACGAGCTCGACGTCGAGACAGGCTTGTCTAAAATCCTAGCTGTTTGTTTTGACATTAGGAATCGAGGCTGTGAGCGAGGTTGTGGGCGAGTTCGTCGCTGTTTTTCGTTAGAGAATACGAAGTTCGTACATTAAACGTCAAACTCTCGACGCAGTAGTTCCAGCTCACGCCGCATTCGTCGCCGAGCACTAGTGTCGTTTAAACTACATTAGTGAATACCATTTTTAGGCTCGACGCTGCCGCAGCGCTGACACAGCGCTGACAGCAAGGCGGTTTTCTTAGTGAATAACACTGCAGGAGAGGTTTTGTAAAAAAGCAAGCGAGCTATTCAAATTTTCATGGGAAAAAATAATGAATACAATTTGTTTTTATCCCGGCCCGGATCACGTCGGGCCATGCTCAACAGTGTAGGGTTCCGTAGTTATTCAACACGGCTTGGCTTGGCCATTTTTCGACCCACGGATCAAAAGGGGGGGGGGGGGGGGTTCAACCCATTTTTTTAAATTCTAGATAGGTGATCTTGATTTAAGAAGAAAAACGTTCTTTGAGACCGTAATTTTTTTGGATCTGCTTTTTTTGGAACTGTATACTATTAAATAAATAAGAATATACGGGGTCAATATGATGTAGGTATCTATTTACATAGTATAACCAACAACAAACAATCTAAGCAAGGTGCATAGAAAATACGTTACCCAGATGCTAACGATTACTGTAAAGATAGCTCCAAGGGTGCATTAAAATCGTTTGAACTTAGCTGAAGCATGAAACTGTTTGGGGCATTTAAAGCTTATCCAGTGTCGCGGAAGAATATAATTTGACAAGCCGAGCGGGTAAAAAAGTATCCTGAACAATATTCTGCTAAAATTCATAACTTTACTCTAATTCATTATCAAGTCTGATTATTACAAGTTCATGATAATTTTATTTTTTTGCGCTTCATTCAGTGAGATTTTAAACCAACTTAAAAAAGATCTTCTCAATTTGACTGATTTTTCTATGTCATATTACTCGATATTATTTGTTTTATTTTATTTTATTTATTCAGAAAACCAACAGCTAACAATAACAAATACAGGCTTTGTACAATATGGAACGAAAAGGATACCTACAAGAATACAAGATACAGAATTATGCCAATGCTAGAAACAAAAAACAGGCATGCGGAGACACAATGTAGGAAAACGAAACAAAAGGAAACAACAATGGTTACGTATAGGCAAATACCTATTCATCTTCTGCGGGTGGGGGAGTAATATATCAGAATCATAAACCATTTTTCAAATATTTGTTTAATCGCACGGATATAAGCCCGATAAGGTCCCGTTGGCACCAAGCTGGGACCTGATGATGGGATCTTGGAGAAATCGGTTTCATTTGGTGAACATAGGCCTCTCCTTTGGACTTCGGGGAACTGTTTCAGTGAAGACTACAGTTTGGCAAACGCAGTGTATCCTCCTACCGCCCAGAAGCCTATTAAAATGTCTCCTCAAACAAACTATTACATTTCCTGCACTATTAATTCAAAATTAACTAGCAATTTTATTGTCTGGACTGCAGAAGGGTACGACGTCTACCCACAAGATAGATATAGAAGGGTCCACGAAAAAAACATGTCCAGTGCCTAAAAAAATCAGGGTAAATTCACACCTTATTCTGTTAAAAGCAAGGTGGTGTTTCCTTCTGTAATTTGAATGAACTAGATAATATATGTTCTTCCCATGGACCCTTCAGATGTCTTTTTGGTGATCGCCGGGAGAAGCTGGATGAAGGTCGCTTCCAAGCGGTGTATGTGAAGGTCCAAAGAGGAGACTAATATACAGGGTGTTTCCGGGATCGTGATCCCAAATGTGTTTTGCCATGGGACCTATATGAACAAATTTACTTTTTTTACGACCAATAAATTTCCAGTTCATGAATATGTGTACATTTATTTATCTATAATAATCCTTTCCAAAATTGTTTACATAATAGGGATGATGACTGCAGTTAAAATAAATTATTTAACATTATGCACGACACAATACACGAAGAAATTATTACTAAGATTTATATTGCAGTATTTTTTGTACAGAACTTCTATTTAATAAATTTAAAAGAACTTAAAAGAGTAGGTCATTTGGCAGTACTCAAACGTGACGTCACTTTTGAGTATTTCATATAAAATTCCATAGTGGTGATCGTTTTGACAGTTCGAAAAAAGATGCTGATTTGACTTGCCCATATTCACAAAGAACCCCATTTAAAATCTAAATACGAAAACGAGGGTAAATCCATAGTTACCCAAAACAATTTTCAGGCTCCGTAAACAACATTTAATACAAGAGTTTCTCGCGAAATTGCACACGAATTCAATACAACCCCCGTCAACGGTCGTGTAACGGTCATTTATTCCTATTCCATAATAAAATCGTGCCCAGTGATCTGGAAGCGAAAAATAAAAGAATATCCGGAAAAAATATGCGCGGCCTGAGCATTTGCTAGTGATGCCCATGCATGGAGAATATTCTCGAAAACTTGGCTGTGTCTGCCATGAGAAAATATTGGGTATCCTGCCTTTTATTAGAATTTCATTTTGCCCAATATCACTTTTCAACCAACTTATCGCAGATGCTTTACGTGGCATACCAACATCATCATCCTATTTAAGGGCTGTGCCCTTGTCGGTGGAGTAATCGCCATCTCTCTCTGTCTTCCGTCAATTCCATTACCTCGTTGTACGATCTGACCTGTGCCTTTTCCTTCAGTTGGTCTACATACGCCCTTCGCGGCCTTCCCCTTCCCCTCTTTGCTTCTATCTGCCCTTCTATTAGATTTTTGTTGACATTGTCATGTCGTGGTCAGGACAAGGTGACCAGACATTCTCCCTCTTCGGTTTTCTATTGTTGCTAAGATAGCTCTTTTTTCTTGGACTAAATTAATACCAACATTTACCAAATTATTATTTGCCAACATTCATTTGGCTGAACTTTCATTTGGCCGAATTTTCATTTGGAAACTAGGTTACTCTACTCTAATAGGGTAGTAGGGTAAGAGATCTGGCTAAAAGGGTCATAATAATTCCCACAAAGACCAAATATTTTTTTTAGTTCTTCGACAGTGTTTTTTTAACATGATAAAAGTAGAGAAAAATCTCGATTTGTGTAAGATGTCCCAAGATATTCATTTATTTATCTCGCCGATATCGTGAACCGATTTTTTTTAATCAGACGGGTACTTCGAGATGGCCACGTTGGCACTAAGACGGGATCTGATGATGGGATCTTGGAGAAATCGATTGAACTCGGTCAAACCAAGATGCCAATCGCAAACGCGCAGTTGTGAACGAAACGCATGTCTTCGTCGCACAAATAAAGAGCCACAAAGACGCACGACACCATGTTCATGTGTTCGTATATAATATTCCCGGTCATATATACCATAAATCAAGCAAACGTAGGTATCTACTAAGCGTGTCAAATGAACTCAGTAAAATCTACTGACTTGTCCGTCTTTAATCGCAGCTTGCAGCTTTCGGGCGTCAAATTTTGTAAGTTGAAGTGAACAAAAACATTATAATGCCTCCTTAAGTAATATTAATTGCAACAACACAAAAAAATATGAATACTGAAGGGCCTGAGACATATTTAAAATCATAGGCAAGTAACAACTTCAGTACAAAATCTGACACGCTCGGCCGCCATACAAATGAATGAACTTGTTTCTTCTATCCAAATCTAATTCGTGCCGGAATTAAACATTCCCACAGCACAACACTAGCCGGTCGGCGGGAATTTGCACAAAACGTCCTTAGGATTTCCTCGCAAGGCCACGTAATAGGTTTTTTCGTCAAATAAAAAGTGTCACCTCCCTTTGTTGGTTAGATTTTTCGTTCATTTTCGTTGGAAACGGTTTTTGTCCTGATAAATTGGAATTTTAGGATTAAGTTGCTATCGTGAGACGGTGTTTTTACGCTGATATTTTAATGGCTCATTATACGATAAAGCTAAAAGGTTTTTTCCTTTGTCTTTGTATTCGCTTTAAGATCAAAGATATATTATTATTTCCTTAGATATACAGTTGTCTATAAATATATCTATTCACAATCTTTTTATAGAAATACAATTAATAATTATTGCATGGTTTTTAAGTAATTTACTTTTTTTTATGGTATTGTAAGAGGCACCATGTATTTTATCAGTTTCATCTAATTCCAATGAAACAACTATTTTTTTTCATGACAGTTAAGTACCTGTACCTACTTATTATTGTAAACTTCATTTATAGGAGTTGCGCAAAATGTAAAGAAACATTTCAAATAAATTACATTTACTTATATAATATATTCTTCGGTTACCGCGAGGATTACAAATGAAATAAAACTATTAAAACAAATAAACTCGCGTATATAAAGTAACCTTAACTTGATCCCGACGTTTCGAACACTTTACAGAGTTAGTGGTCTGCGGGCGACATTCGACCCGTCGTAGCAGCATCATCATAGTGGACACACACTTAATAACTTTACTGCGATGGTAAAATTAACACATTGTATAAATTATCCTACAGTCGACTCTCGTTATTTCAAACCTGCGATAATTCGAACCTCTCTATAATTCGAAGTTATCACGAAATCCCTAGAAGATCTCTTGCTATTTCGAAAAAATTCAATACATTTTTAAACACTTGGTAATTCAAACAAAAAAGTAATAGCTACACAATAAAACCACGCGTTAATTCGAACTCGTGGACGTCAAACATTCGACAATTCAATGTTATGAGATTAAAGAGGCAAGTACCCTACATTTTAGAAAAGTTGCACGAGCATTTGTTGTTAATTACATATTAAGCTTCTGCACCGTTATTCGAAACCTACATTAATATTTGAGAGAGGCAATCTTGTTTACTATGACGTGACGGTTGCTGATTTGACTATACTCTACTCTTTTTACCCCCTCTATCAGTTTCCCGTTTGTGCCACCAGGGTAGGGATGGCCGCTCCCTCGTCATTGGTGTCTCGTTTACCGAGACGTACGGTTCAGTCACAAATTCCTGGAATTTGTAAGTGAAATATATTTTAAAGTCTTAACGGTTTTACCGTTCGAATATAAAAAATTGTTATTAATCTTATTTTATTTTGCAGAGTTTTTGCAAAATAACGATGACGGACACATCTAGTGCATCAAGCACTAGCTCATCGTCCGATTCAAGACTATACCTACTCCGGCATGGGAGCCGAAGGCGGCGTAACGATGCCATAGAAGGTTAGCGGTATTCAAATCTGTATTAGTGACATGTTGCAATCCATGAGTAATGTACCTTTCTCAGGCAAATAAAAAAATGGATTAGAGGGCAACGTGAGCGGCGAGATATATACAAAGCTGAAGAAATTTGAACCCACTGTTTTTAAATAAAATGGTTTGACACTAAAGTTGCATTTAACGATGTTTTAGAAGAACCATCCGTTCCAAAATACTCGCCCGCTCATGTTTACCTTATAATCTCTGTTCAACATTTTGATTCCGAAAACTGGACAAGCGTCCGATATTCAGAGGTACATAAGCTTTGCTGCTCCCAACCGGCCTTTGTAGGCCTCGAGACAAATGACTAATTAAAGAATTTATGTTTTTGACGCATTAATAGCATGGTCTCGTACTGCTGATGAGCTGTCTTTTCAGGCGTTAGAAAATAAAATCAGATCTTTTTATGGAGGGTAGTTTTCATAAGATCCCTAATGATGCTTTAACGACAAACTGGTCTTAAAATAGGTACGAGTGATAATCGTGAGAGTTTAAATCAATATATCTGTAATGATTGCAACTAACATGTCGTCACCGCGCTGACCTTATCCGACAAAGACGAGATTGTATCCCCCGCTGCCTAAGTGTCAAAGAGTCCATAAGAAAGATACCCCGAGCTCACATAACTTTTATTGGAAAAACACGGTGAAATTTCCTAAACTTTTTGGCCGGTCTGACCGCCAACCCAAAATAAGCCTGCTGCGCAAGCAAGTGCTAATCTATGTCGTGATGCTCAAAAAAGGCCCACGCAGGGCATTTATGACCAGTCTAACTGCTTTATGAATATGCTTAGACCTTTCTTACAAAAATTTTGGCCGGTCTGACCGCCAACACAAAATAAGCCTGCTGCGCAAGCAAGTGCTAATGTGTATTAATGCTCACAAAAGGGCCTATGCAGGTATTTTATGACTAGTCTTAACTGCTTTATGAATACACCTAGACCTTTATTACAAATACTTTTTGGCCGGTCTGACCGCCAACCCAAAATAAGCCTGCTGCGCAAGCAAGTTGTAATCTATGTAGTAATGCTTGAAAAAGGCCCAACACAGGGTATTTATGACCAATCTAACTGCTTTATGAATATGACGACTCGTCTTACAAAAACTTTTGGCCGGACTCACCGCCAAACCAAAATAAGCCTGCTGCGCAAGCATGTGCTAATCTGTGTAGTTATTCCTAAAAAGGGCCCACGCAGGGCATTTATGACCAGTGTAACTGCTTCATGAATATGCCTTGACCTTTCTTACAAAAACTTTGTCGCTAGTCTGAACGCCAACCCAAAATAAGCCTGCGGCGCAAGCAAGTGCTGATCTGGGTAGTAATGCTCAAAAAGGGCCCACACAGGGTATTTATGACGAGTCAAGCTGCTTTATGAATATACCTCGACTTTTCTTAAAATTGCCTGCGCAAGGCAATTATAACTTTTTACCAATGGGCTGGCGCGATCCCTTTCGCCCATCCAGAATAATTGCAAATAGCCAAGGTCAAGGAAAGCCTCGCCAGCGTAGCCTGGGCCCGAGACCCCAAGGCCCCAATGCCTATAAAAACACTACCCGACTAGGTCAAAACTTCCCACGCAGGGACTTTAATCAAAAGAGGAAATTCTGACTGCAACAGTTTTCGAGCGGGTCAGTTTTTATTTATTTTTTTTTTTTTTTGGAAAGATGAGAATCATTAAATATTCCACGCTCACTATTAAAATTGATTAAATCGTTTCGAAATTCGTTTTACCTAAGGCCCCCGTTAGCATTGCCAAATGCAGGAAACAATTCAAAGAATTATTGAGACGGGCGTGCTATATATTACACTCCTAGTTTTTGTCACGCCGATGTTCCTAATCCCAAAAAGCGACTGATCTTAACGTCCAATATTACTTACCGATCGTAAAGTTCAAGTTGGTGAAAATTTCACCGAATTTCAGGGTTCATTCAGCCCTCAGATTTGCTAGTAAAATTAGATCTGTCAAACGCCTATTTCCATCTGCCTGTCGCAGCCAGCGAGTCTGAATTTGTTTCAAAGTCTGATTTTCAACAGCTGCAGAGGACCTGCTTGCCTTAAGGTCATTTCTGACCAATTGGGTTGCCCAGACCTTTCGAGTTTTAGTTAATTTAGACTTTTTTCTCCTAGCAAATCAGAACCTCGGCCTTTATCACGAAAAGCCTTAAAAACGGTGCAAATTCTAGAACATTTGGGCTGGCAGGTCAATCATGTTAAGTCTATCCTTACCCCTCGGAGGGCCATAGAATACCTGGAAAATTGTTGGTATCCTCATGCCAACAAAAGTACTTCCCATTAAAGAAATGCTTGGCCCTGAAAATAAATGCCGTTTTTGAAGCAAAAAAAAAAAAAAAAAAAAAAAAAAACCGGTTGTACAAACGAAAGTCAAAGCATTGTGGGCTCCCTAAACTTTGTCCGCTTTCCAGTACTCCGTGGACGTTTCAATCACAGAGCCCTGTTAGCATTTGGTGCGAGTCCCCTTCACCAGTCCATATATTGTCGGTTCCCTATATATACTAATGGAAGCGCTGCTCGAACTATCATTGTGGATAATGAAAATATAAAATGATGGGGGCAATAAGAAGATAGGACAAGAAGAGTCAAGTCTCCATTCAAATCAAAGAGAAATGCTCGCGATCCTAAATGCCCTAAAATGTTGTTGCCATTACCTAACAAACTCTTCCATGATAATACAAAGCGACGACAAGTCTGTAGTTGCCTCCCTGAGGAACGAAGGGGGAACTCTGTCATCCTCCCTAATGAATCTATGTTACAAGGTGTTTCATCTAGTAGACCAGTACAACATTAATTTACTAATTCACTATCTCCCCGGTAAGTTCGATTGCGAAGCAGACCGCCTGTCTCGCCTGCCTGTCATTTCAGAGTGAAATCTCCTTCTCCTACCCATAATAACAGTGAAAATATTCTCGAAATGGGACACGCCGGAAGTACACCTCGTGTCGGCAAAGGCGTATGAAGTGCCTAATTATGTATCACTGAACGCGGCAGATCGTCAAGCCCAGTTTCACAATGCATTCAGTCGAACGTGGCGTTACCAGCTAGCCTGGATATTCCCACCACCATTCTTAATACCTCAAGTATTAGCACACGCAATGAATACAGCTCTAGGAATTTACCTGATCGTAGTCCCCCTGTGGCCGATAGTTTTTTGGAGAGCTGATCTCAAAAATCGAGCCCTTGCCCCACCATTCACAATACTTAGTCTAGATCAGGCCCTGATAGACACAGCCTCAGGTCATCCCCCGTCCCAGGCTCAGGAGTTGATGCTAGAAGCAGGAAAATGTGGGGATGGACAGAAAGCATAGAAAATTGGTCCCAACTACAAAAGAATTTATTACTTCTAGCTGGCGAAAATCATCGTTA
The DNA here is from genome assembly GCA_025490895.1 of Thaumatotibia leucotreta. Lineage (NCBI taxonomy): Eukaryota > Metazoa > Arthropoda > Insecta > Lepidoptera > Tortricidae > Thaumatotibia > Thaumatotibia leucotreta. The sequence continues at coordinate 21,718 of JALPQI010003884.1, forward strand.
AAAACTTATAAACACCCTTGGTATAAGTGGTGCTTATGGTCGTGTGGTCGCTCGTGGTCGTTAATGTGAATACACCCTCAGCAGCCGATTTTGCTAGATAAATAATTGACCTGCATCAAAAAGTAAGCGTGTCCTATTCGACCATATAAGTGTACAAATCTGCGATTGCTACCTTAACAAACCCTAATTTGCAGGTCAACCTAGCGTCACATACGCTTGTAAAATATTCATGAAAGGCTATTTCCAATGAAACTTCAAAAGTAAACAACGTAAAGACGTACCTATACGGGATACCGGTACCTTAGTAGAATTGCTTAAAAAAGGTGGTACTCATCAATGAAAATAGCTTTTAGGAATGTTCAAAACCTGCCTCATCCTTATTGTTGTTTGTTCAAGTCATAGGGTATATGACCTTAATTTACTATCTGTTAATAAAAACGATTGTATTGTATCTTATACATCAATAATATTTTGGCCAATTTCTGGGTCAAAAACTGATTGTGCCTCTTAAATTATTAACGTTATTGTAAATGTTAATACCTAATTTACTACGTTCTGTTAAGTACATTAAAAGAGCACGTTGCAAGAATCTAATTTTAGTTATGTATAGTTTTAGTTAAATGTGTAAAATTACCCATACCCAAACAGGGTTCATGTGAACTATTATTATACAATAAGATCTTGTGTAACACATGATTATATACAATAAATGAATTATGAATTAAATACAGTCAGGCTAAAATTTAACTCAAAATCAGGAAACCCTATTAATTTATTGAATTAAAAACTGTTATTTGTTTGCATTTAACTCAAAACTTAAAATATATGGACTTGGACCCTATATTATTTGGTATGGTGACATTTGTAAGTCTGACAATGACGCGGGCATCGATCCAAGCTACTCCGGGTAGCTAATGCATCCATCAGTAGCTTCGAAAAATTTGGTACAAATCCTTCCGTTGGATGAAATCTTAGCTCGCGATAACTGACGCTCACAAAGCACTTTTTCTAACGTTTGCTGTAGAGAAATTCGACAATCAGCACCCGTCTTAGCTGTAACTGAATGTTTTACTCCCGTTGATTATTCAATTTGAAAAATAATTGTAAGAAGATCTTATAGATTAGGAGCAAAGGGTACCTAATCAATAAAAATAGACACATTTTTAATTGATTTATTTATAATAAATTACAATACAACATAATTGAAAAATCCAATGTTACATTTGACTTACCACCAGTTAATTATTACAATTGAGTTTGGTCTGTTGTAGATACATAATTACATATGTAACAATGTATTCAGGTTTAATACAAGCCTAGATTAAGTTGAAATAAACTTGTTTTTCAGTATTATTGTATGCTAAAGTTGTTTTTCAATAAACAGTATTATTGTATATTATGTGTTTTAATCCATATATCATAATATAAAAGAACATTTTTATTCTTATCACACACGAATGTGACTGTAACTTTACCAGTTACCTAATTGTTTTCACATGATTCACATTGGTGTCTTGCCACCAGGCGATAACAGACAGGTCTCAAATATTAATGTAGGTTTCGAATAACGGTGCAGAAGCTTAATAGCAGTGTTTTACCCTACAATAAAACACATATTAAGCGAAACACCTTATTCGAAACCTACACTTTATAATCCTGCCTGGCGGTTAAAATGCAATGTTCCACTCTCACAGTTACTTTTCACTAACTCACTACAAATCTTAGCACTTTCACTTCACTTCACCTTTGTGTAAGTTTTGGTGACGGTCACCACCGTCACTATCGTATCTATCTATCTATTATATCACTGTTTTGGTGGAACATTGCAAAACGTGTAAATAAAACATTAAATTTGAGAACCAATGACGAGGGAGCGGCCATCCCTACCCTGGTGGCACAAACGGGAAACTGATAGAGGGGGTAAAAAGAGTAGAGTATAGTCAAATCAGCAACCGTCACGTCATAGTAAACAAGATTGCCTCTCTCAAATATTAATGTAGGTTTCGAATAAGGTGTTTCGCTTAATATGTGTTTTATTGTAGGGTAAAACACTGCTATTTGTTTGCCACTCAGTTATATTACTTTTCCGTTGGTTATGTGTACAGATTAAAAGTTTACGTTAATTATGAGTCCTAGAAAGTATAGATGCTTGATGGTTGCTGAAAAGAATTACTTAATCGAAAACGTGGAATTAGGTGGGAAGAAAAGAGAACAAAAATGCATTTAATAAATAACAGTTGATTATTACTTACCACCTCGTACTTTAATTTTTTCTCCCGAATATTTCCGACCATTTGATATTTCAAACTCTCGATAAATCGTAATATTTGGATAGGTCCTTCGAGTTTCGAATTAACGAGAGGCGACTGTATATACATATACAATGTGCCCATGAGGAAAGGAAAAATTTTTCAACAGCGGATTTTTGACCAATTTTTAAGTTAAAAATGTCACATGAAGTTATCTGGATTCAGTCTATTTTAAGAGAAAAATTGTTTTTTTCTTTAAACCGTTACGCTATGATAAACACATCTTAGGAAACGATTTTGTCACCATGTTGTCTTAGTCTTGTCACACTTAATTGACACACATCAAATGAACAAAAATATCTTTAATTACCTAGCAAATGTAAAAAAAAAACTGTAAAGTACATTTTTTGCGATAGTTTGATTAGTAAAAATGTTTTGTGTATTAAGGCATCTAAAACATAAAAAAAAACAAAACTAAATTCTGCAGATTTGACCAAAACTCATTTAGGTAACATTTTTTGCTTCTTTTAGCTGTTAGAATTTTTCCGTTTCCTCGTGGGTACTTTTTATATGTAATAGGTTTCATCCACTAAATGCGAGAAGGGCAAGTGAAGATCAGTATATCTCTTATATTGGTATGTCAGTGACTCAATAAGCGAGTTAGGGATAAGCTTCATGCCTTATTGGGTCCCAATAGCCACCTTAAGCCCCATCCACATGCTCGCGATAAGCCGGCATGACGTGTATGCGTTGCATACGTGCTCATCTCAGCATATATGAATTTAGGGTGCATACTGATCAGCCGTGTCACCACACGTAGTAAGAACACGCAGTAAGAATACATTTCTCACCACCCCAACTCCTCCTGCAGGTGTCGTAAGAGTCGACTAAGGAATTGAAGTGTCACTGACCACTTTTTGATAAAAAATTTATGATGGGCAGCAGCGTTACTGCGATCGCCAATTCGTTTTACCAGTGTGGCGATTATGGGCATTTACCTCCTAATGAGTTTATACGTATAGTTAATAGGAGAAGCCTACGTCCAGCAGTGGACTATCATAGGCTGATGATGATGAATGATAAGATGAAATAGTCGTTGTTTTTAACATTTATCGAACCTTCATTAATAAACCGAAATAACTCAAAATTGTAGGATCTTGAAATTTTAAAGTAATATAAAATAACGCAGGGAGGAGCATGGAATGACTTCAAAAACCGCCGAAAAATCCCGCTGCAAAATAAAATAGTAGACTTTTGCACAGTACTCGTTTAACGTAAGAAAAAAATTCGTAAAACTAACGCGATTTCCCAAAAATATAGAATTTTGAGTTATTTCCGTTTATCAAAGGTGCATCCAGCCAGACCAAGCGAGAATTCGCTATTATATCCCCCCCACTCTACGAAATTCGATTGTTACACAAAACGTGATTCGTTGATTTCATAGAGTGGGGGATAGAATAATGAATGCTCGTTTGGTCTGACTGCACCTTAATGAAGGTGCGTTATGAGTTATTTAAGTATTATTTGTCCCTTTCGGTCTCATCCATATGTCTATAGGGCGAAAGGGAGACTGAGATCCTACAGTCAATCTCTAAAAAGTTTTGTGGGACAATTACAATTTTTTAACGAATTTATTTAGCTTACCCCGTTCTTTTCTTGGGTCAAAGTTTTTAAGATTGTAAACATATTTTTTTTCTTTTGAATTACGGGCATACAAATCCCGGTTTTTTGATAGGCTTACGCCGGGATATGGATCCAACACGTAGAAAAATTTGCCCTTTGGAGAAATTTGCTGTGTTGTCCACCTGCTGCAACCCATTCATGGGCTCATCAATAGATATCCGTAAACCGGTCCCAACAGGCTTATCGAGACTATTGAGAACGAATAGAAAAGACTAATGGGCTATGGTGATGGAGGATGGATGGATCAGAGATGGAACGGTGATCCTCAAGGAGATACAAACATAAATAATAAAATTCAGTCGTCGATTAATCTCCTTATACGTTCCGTTCCTACATCTATTTGGATTTTAGTTCTCTTGGCCAAAATATTCCGCCTCTGTAAGCTATAGGAAGTTCTACGTCGGCAATCTTGTCGCTGCTTGCTGAAAGGCCATAGTCGGATTTTCATAGTAAGTCAGCCTTTAAATCAACCAGACTCTAGTATTTTTTTGTGAGTACCTCTTATGGTGAAGAATATTTCTGCTGAGTATCAACGTCCTATCGGTGACAGTTTTTGACTTATGATTTTTTTTAGTTTTTTCTTTAATGTGTTGTATCTCAGGATGTATAAAAGCGAATTGCTTCAAATTTTGAAATAATGTTCTTTATTTAGATATGCATCGAATCTAAAAAAAATGAATATCGATTGTCGTATAAAAAAAAGAAAAAAAAAGACCAAAAAATTTTTCATATTTTTTTTTGTGTACCTATGAAGTAGTGACACCTCTATTTTCTTTTTCTAATTATAGACCATACATTGGCCTACTAGTTGCCTACGTATCAAAATTTTCCAAGCGGTACTTCTTACCAAAAATCGGCAATATGTGTGGTCAAGTTCTGCATTCAATCGGTGTTTTTCAATGTAGTATACAAACTCTTCATTTATATTTGAGTTTTCTTATCAGGTTATCTTATTTAAGAGTAAATGCTAATGACAACTTAATGTCATCATGATGCAAGCTGTTTATTTCATTATTAATCGGCCGTTTACCATTTCAACTAGCGTATCTCGATAATATTTAACTGCAATATATTATTTTTAATGAATATCTCATAAATAATATCGAATTACGCTAGTTAAAATAATAAACGGCCGATTAATAATGAAATAAACAGCTTGCATCATGATGACATTAAGTTGTCATTAGCATTTACTCTTAAATAAGATAACCTGATAAGAAAACTCAAATATAAATGAAGAGTTTGTATACTACATTGATAAACACCGATTGAATGCAGAACTTGACCACACATATTGCCGATTTTTGGTAAGAAGTACCGCTTGGAAAATTTTGATACTTAGGCAACTAGTAGGCCAATGTATGGTCTATAATTAGAAAAAGAAAATAGAGGTGTCACTACTTCATAGGTACACAAAAAAAAATATGAAAAATTTTTTGGTCTTTTTTTTTCTTTTTTTTATACGAAATTCGACATTCATTTTTTTTAATTCGATGCATATCTAAATAAAGAACATTATTTCAAAATTTGAAGCAATTCGCTTTTATACATCCTGAGATACAACACATTAAAGAAAAAACTAAAAAAAATCATAAGTCAAAAACTGTCACCGATAGGACGTTGATACTCAGCAGAAATATTCTTCACCATAAGAGGTACTCACAAAAAATACTAGAGTCTGGTTGATTTAAAGGCTGACTTACTATGAAAATCCGACTATGGCCTTTATTCGACGTGCGAAATACGCTAGACGTAGTCGACAGAAATTTCTAGAACGCTACGAGATTATGACTTGCTCATATTTGTTTGTTAGCTGCAATCGTCAGACTACAGGGTGTAAGGCTAATACGGGCGAAGCTCTTAATGGGGGTTAGTTGAGGACATAATAAGCACAGTTTTAACTTCAACTTTTAGGGCAACAAATTTATCCATACAAAAAAATTCGACGCGCAATGTAGAGCCACACAAACAAGTTAAACGCTGACTGGCAGCTAATTTCAAAAGCAGGTGACATAACTGCCATATCAATATTAACAAATTTAATGTTCGTACCTACACTGCTGCTCCGAAAATCTAAAAAAATGTTACTGGGCTCATGAAGTGAAACTTAAAAAATCCTCGTAATCCATGATTATACTAATGAATCCCATGCCTGGTTTAATTTGTCGCCCGTATTAGATTTACACACGGTATACCTAAATAGGAAGTACGTTATATGTATTAACCCTCTAATGCATACGAAGCCAAATATGGTTTCATTGGTTTTGGACTCTATTGACTGCTGTTAGGGTTCAAATTTGAAATGCATTTTTGCCTGTCTTATGCATTAGAGGGTTAAAGGTTAAAAATAAATTATTTTTTAGGGTTCCGTACCCTTAGGTATATTAAAGTTACGAAACATTGCTAGTAACTTAAATGGAGACATACTTTTGTAACTTCCAGGCGTACACATTTCTTTTCACACCACCTATTCGAATACGGGTCTTTTCTTCCCTGGTAGGAGAGATCAAAATGGCACTTTTCTGTTCAAGGACTTTCTATTGCCAGCCTAAAAAATTACAATGAAATATGAAAATAAACAGTAGGTTCAAAATTGATAAAAATTTAAATCGATTATTTGCATAAATATTTAATAATGTGATATATCTTTTATTTTTCTCATAGGTGGTGTGAAAAGCAGTATGTGTCACTCGGTATCAAAATTATTTCATCTTGGGTATTAACGCTTGAATCCTTCATTACGCTCAGGATTCCACTTTAGAATCCCTCCCTACGGTCGGGATTCAATTGTGGAATTCGTCGCTCCATTCAGGATTCAATATACGCCCACGCTGGAAATATACAATTTTGATCCCTTGTGACACAATCTACTATTGCACTCTATTGTGCATTGTTCAGCTTTGAAAGTGTCAAAAGCATTGCTTCTGTATTATTAATTCTGTGCAGTGGCGAACATCGAGGTTTCAGTATTGAATTTAGTACGAAATTGAACTTTTTGTGCTTTGATCCTGTGGAATTCCCATTGTTAAACTTTATTTATTAGATTAATTGGATGATATTGTTTTTCAAGTTATATTTTTGTTTAATAAATAATAAATATCATGGGGAGATCTCACACACATGAACAGTTACATAGTAAGCTGAATTTAGACTTGCGTTATGAATACTAAGTTACGATATATGATAATAGAAAAACCATGACTAAAGCACAAATATTTGTGATAAACACACAAATAAATGTTCTCGCAGGGATTCGTATCCGAAACCTCCAGCTCCGTTGCCAGGGTTACTACCGACTGAGCTACGAGTACAAATATTATGAAAGCTCTATGACACACACATCATATATTATCATTATCATCAGCCGATATCAGTCCACTGCTTTACAACGGCCTCTCCCCCGGAGTATGGACACATTAGGAGGTAAATGGCCATAATCGCCACGCTGGGCAAGCGGATTGGCCACCGCAGTAGTGTGTCCACTGTGAGTCATGATGCTGCTGCCTGATGATGCTTCGATAAATAAATGGTAATTGACACTTCAATCCCTTAGCCGACTCTTACGACACCCACGGGAAGAGTTGAGGCGGTGAAAAATGTATTCTTACTGCCGTCACCACACGGTATTACACACATTCAGGTTAAAATACTCCTCTTTTCCTCCAGTCGGATAAGAAATGAAATATTTCCGTGCCAATGCGACCGCAGTAACGTAATTTGAATAACTTTCCCAATATTCCGGTTTGGTTACCAATTCTTTTCCCCTCAACTTTTGAGAAAAATGTCGCCAAGTTTAAATTATTGTACATCTGCAGTGACAGTGACGGCCAAGTTATTAAAGTTGGGAATAATTTATTCCATTAATACAAATTGTGTATTAATTAAAAGCTCTTGATTACGAGCGAAATGTGGTGCTCGAAAGCTTGAAAATTATTTTTCAACGTTGAGCCGTTAATAGTACATTGTGCATTAAGGGAGGTAAGTACGGAATTACTAACGAGAGTGTTACCTTTTATGACTCGAGTATCAAGGTATCTCTGGTCACCTGCGCCGATTCTGTATCAGCCACGTGGTGATGGCAGTATGAATACATTTGTCCCTACCCTAACTCTTCCCGTGAGTGTGATAAGAGACAAAAAGAATCGAAGTGTCACTGACTATTCCTTTCAGTGGTACTTGAATCGTTTAGTCGACTCTTACGACAGCCACGATTTTTATGTGGTGACAAATGTCACTAAATGTTACCGACGTCAATACGCGGCGAACACAACATCAAATCATGTAGGGGTACCTGTTCAAGTAATATGATTATGTAATATCGTGCATGCATTCATTGATGGTTTTGAGTTTTCTGGTATTGCTCGATCATACTGAGAAATTAATAATTTGGGAATAATTATAATTATTTTGTATTGTTACAGATAAAGACTACATGTGAAAACGAATAAAGCCGGTAAGTCAGAAACCAAGCATTGTGTACCGACTTTCGACCCTCTTCAGCTATATTTTATGTATAGATAAGGTTACAATTTTTATATAAACATATTTAAGTGCCCTACTCATGAAGCCTAACGAATGCTAGACAGTTTCTGTTAGCCAACGAAGCATAATAAAATGAGATGTTTTATTAAATTCCCGATAGAGGGAAACACCCTACTCTCCATTTCTTCTTGTAATAGGTACGTTCTAAGTTATAAGAGATTGGTATATTCTCATACACAGGGTGACATATTATGGGCCGCGGAACAAGAGTGAACAGGGTACATAGTAGGGACGCTGAGCAATTTTCATTATGGAGACAATCACGAAATCGCGATAAACAATCCTAATTAACGAGGGCCATTCAGATGCAGGGTCCACGGAAAAAACATGTTCCGTGCTTAAAAAAATCAGGGCAAATTCACAACTTATTCTGTTAAAAGTAAGGTGGTTTTTCCTTCTATAATTTGAATTGAATAGACATGTTCATTCCGTGGACCCTTCAGATTTAGGTTGTCTTTTCGGTGAACGAACCTAAAGTCTTAGTAAAGGATATCTTGTACTAATTTGGGATAAAACAATTGGCGGTACAACAAGGTTCCTGGGCTTACAATCCTATGTAATAAAAACGTAACATAGATTTATAGAAGCTGTTAACTTTTGACCACCGAGTGGACAACTTTTATTTTTCAGATTAACAATGACCCATAAGTTAATACAGGCACCTGAGTGACGCTGGTTTTACGCAAAATTATGCTACCTACTTAAACTGCATAGTTTAGATAAATGCATATTTTATCACCCATTAATCTTGTCAGCTTCCGTTGCCTAGTTGGTAGTGACCTTGCCTACGAAGCTGGAGGGCATTATCTGTGTATTTATTTATCATAAATATTTGTTCCTTGGTCATGACTGTCTATGTATGTAAGTATTTATGTATCTATCTATTACATATATCGTCACCTGGGTACCCACATCACAAGGCTTAATTGAGCTCACCGCGGGACTAGGTCGATTTGTGTAAGATGTCCCAAAATATTGATTTATTAATCCCTTAGTCGACTCTTACGACGTCCATGGGAAGAGTTGGGGTGGTGACACATTCTCACTGCTGCAACCACGCTGCGGTTGACCAACGTGGACATTATGGGCATTTAACTCTTGTTGCGTCCATACGCGTAGGCAATAGGAGAGGCTTTTGTCTAGCAGTAGATTGGCCTACTACCGCGAAAATCGAAATTCGTAAATTTCGAGGATTTTTCTCTGTCACTGAAACGAAGGCGTCATTAGAGTTAAAGAGACAAATCCTCGTTTACGAATTTCTGTTTTCGCGGTAGGGCCGCTGATATAGGCTGATGATAATGATGGTAACTCTTCTTTTCTTTAGTCATCTTACGTCTCACATGGAATTACTTCTTTCAGTGTTTGTTTCACAATCGCTACTAGGGCTCGCGGTCGGTCGTGTCCGGGTTTCGTGTCAACGTTTCTCATACCCGTGTTCGTGTTACACGTACACGGGTTTCTGACCCGATTTACACGGGTAATTAAAGTCCGTGTAAATAATACCCGTCTACACGGGTACACGGGTATTATTTACACGGACTTTAATTACCCGCGGGTTCGGGGACGTCCTTGACGAGAAGCGTACGAATGGGTCGTGAGACGAGCTGTAGTACAAATGGATAGATAAGCGAAAGGCAAATTGTGTCAAATAGACCTTATTGCTTAACAGATAGAGGCTGACCTTTCCTGAACAGGTAGTGTTTTGTAGTGTCGAATGAAGCTGCAGGTTACATTCAATAATAGACCTTATTTGCACTTGCTCAAATTATTTCGAACCCGTTCGGTTCGGTCTTAAGTACCCGGGGTACCCGGGTAGCACGCGGTTTCGTGTAAACGGTATCCGTGTATTGGACACGGACACGGGTACCCGGCGGGTTCGTGTACTTCGGGTTCTTAGTACCGTCGGTCTTAAGAACACGGGTATCCGGTTTGGCGGGTTACACGTGTACCGTGAGCCCTAATCGCTACTCGTTCTTAACTTGTTCTTAGTCCAAAGGTCAGGGGTCTCGAAGCAAATGGACCTTCAAATCGCACCGGACTTAAGAGCTCGATGAAACGACTCGTCCAATAACGTCCTTTCGATTTGCGCTAATCATACAACGAAGCCCGGGAGCTAGAATCGGATCATCTTTTTAAGGTAGGCTTAAAAATCATTATACATTCTGCCATCTGCGCATCTGATTACATATTTTTGATAAATGCACGGAAATGAGTTTTGTCGGAGTTCATTATCCAGAATAAATGCTTCAAAAATGTTATATTATTTTACGACAATCCTCCTGTGTTTCTACTCAACGTATCTACTGAGAATAAGTACACGTGTATCTACAATCTTCATATATGTAACTGCTTACCGTCGCGATACTTACTAAACCTCGTATTTCCAACACTCATTTCATGCCAAAAACACCTGTATTGAGACTGAAATAAAGCTGACTATACCATGAATTGTTTGCTTCAGATTCGATGTTGAATAAACGAGGTTACGTTCCAACGTTTATTAATTTAACAGTTGTATATGAGGACAATGACTGAGTCGTTGACATGACAAGCCTTTGCGTGAAAAGAAGAATATTTTTGATGGAAAATATTTACTTTATGTAGATAAATGGGTCGTGAGATTCTTTTAAAAGGGCTCTTAATTTTGTAGCTAACATGTAATAAATTCTTGGAATAAAATATACCGATACAGCATTTTAAATCTTAAGCATTTTTGCTAACAATTTCTTCTTTAATGAAATAATTTGTCGTGCTTTCGTTATCCAACTATTTAATGGAAATGAAAGCGTTTTGTCTCAATGATTGCTTAGAATAGTAACAACCTAGTGCCTTTATTTCAAAATGTTGCTCGTGTTACAAGGTCCGCCCTCTATAGTTTTAAATTATTTGTAGTATTTTATACATTGGCAAGCTGAAATGGCAGTGGGCTGGCCATATTAGCCGCAGAACCGACAACCTTTGGGGTAAACGAGTTCTTGAGTGGAGACCGCATCTCAGCAAGCGTAGTGTAGACGCCCTCAGGCAAGGTGGAGCGACGATTTGCGCAGGATGGCTGGCAGGAGCTGGATGCGAGCGGCCGAAGATCGAGAACGGTGGCGAGAAATTAAGGAGGCCTATGTCCAGCAGTGGACTGCGATAGGCTGATGATGATGATACAAGTCTGACATTATTTATGAGTTTAATCTTTTATCGTGTCCTACGCAACATGTAGGTAGTATTCCCCAGCTCTGTACGGGTTCAAACAAACAGCCTAATATTTTATGTAAATACGTTTTCTTGAAATAACTCGCTTTTCGCATTCTAATAAATTCATAGCGCTTTGTATATCTGGGCTTCTTTTGTCGTTAGTAATCTTTATGTCATGTGTTTACTTCAAACGCGGTTGTCAGAGATCAACTAGGAAGTACAGAGTGCGTGAGCATTTCTTTTCATTTGGAATAGAATAGAATAGAATATTATTTATTTGGCGATTAAATAGGTACACTTACAAAGAAAATGTAATTATATTATAAATAGTTAAACACACCAAAAAGGTTGCCACTTCAGCATGTATCTTGGCTAGGTTGCCATGACGCTGATTTTCAGGGCAACCAAAAAAATAAACTTAAGACTATTCTTAAAACTAGCAAGTGACAGCAGTACTTTATCCATAATATTTAATTTTCGAGTAAAGGGATATTTCTACTCAGAATCACGAGTTCTTTCGATCCCAATGAAAAATAAATGTCCTATGGATTGTTTCCTATTTTTTACCATTTTCTATACACTTTGTATTGTGACAACAGAGGAGGAAATCAGGAGAATGTATGAAATGTTGGGAAATATTTTTTCATTTTGGGTTCGTAAGAACTCGTGATTTTGAGTCAAAGTCAAAATATTCTTTATTCAGTTAGGCCCAGCAACGAGCGCTTTTGAATCGTTAAACTAAATAGCAATTAAGAGAAAAAACGACTTCCGGTTCTAACCCTACACCACTGTTCCTGAGAAGAATCCGGCAAGAAACTCAATGGGACTTGTTTTTTCAAATAATAATATTATAATGGTCTGAGAAGAAGTAACCAATAAATTCAAAATTATCAAAATGGACAAAATAAAAAAAAATTAATGATCGTATAGCAATCGCCAACGCTCAGTAGCATAACCTAGTTTTTCCAAACTAGTGCGGAAAAGTAAGGTTTGCGCACGCTTCGCGTGCGTTAATTTATCTTTTCAGGGCACTTGTCATGAAAAAAGTCGTTCGATACACGTGTAAAAACTTCCTTTTAACTCGGGTGATTGTCGCCCTCGTTTCACTCGGTCTCCAACTTTCACAAAAGTTGAAAAAAAAAATATTGCACTTGCATCGAAATGTACTATTTTCTCCTGTCACTTTTTTATTAATTCAACAAAGACAAATGCGTTTCCATCGCAATTGAGCGTTAGCGATCGGCATCTTTTCTACGCATTCTGTTCTGTTGACAATCGAATAAAAAAACATTCTTAATATTTGGGTGAATCAAGTTTTCTGTATTACTGTCATTTGAGTCATGCTAGTTTTAAGCAAAATTATGCTATTTAAATTAAATAACAAATACTAGTATACCTATTATGACGATAATGGGTGAGCGTTTCAACCGCCTAATTTTGGTGGCATATTTGCCGAAGTTTCTAAACGTCTCAATCTTCGTTATATTTCGTCATTTGTATAAGGTACCGTGCCTCCTTCAAATGACAAAGTAGCACATTGTAACGAACAGAAACTTCGGCAGAAATGATGCCACCAAAATTAGGCGATTGAAAGGCTCAGATATTCACCCTAATATTATAGATATAGTCACTTAGTACATATGCCATATCAACAGTCTTAATAAATACCCGTATAAACAAGGTCTTCTCTCAACTTAAACTCATAAATATTTTCCTAAAAGCTAAAGCGATTTCTGATGGTGATGACATGTCAACACAGTTATTCTTTTCAAAAAAGTAAAAAATGAAGGTAATTAATTATAGCAGGAAAATGAACTAACCTTATTACGTAGTCGAGATTGCTATCATTGTTTGTTCCGGCCTTTCAGCGCGTGATGAATGAAGTAGTAACAATATAGCAATTAGTGTAGGGCTTACTAGTGAATGACGTGGGGCGGAGCTTGGGAATATTACAAGTGCCGTATTTAAGGCTAAAAGTTACAATTTAGAAGCAGAAATGTATATTCCACCATAATTATAATGTTGGGTATTGACTTTTGTGAATTGTAGAGCAATTTTAACCCTAAACTTGGCAGAATTTTTAAAAATCGTGCGTTCTAGCCTCCTCGCCACTGTAAAGAGCAAAAAATTCTGTCTTTAAAAAATGTACGAAAAGTGGATCAAAAAGTAAGTACGTATCTTTTAAGACACTCTGCCAAGTTAAGGGTGTATCGGTGGGTAAATATTGGAGCATTTAAACCGCCTAATTTTGGTGGCATCATTTTTGCTGAAGTCTATTCGTTACAATGTGCTACTTTGTCATTTGAAGGAGGCCCCTTAAGGTGCGTTCAAACCTAAAGAGCATTCGCTGTTCGTTAGAACAGCGAATGCTCTTTAGGTTTTCGTAGAGTGGGGGGTTACCCCCACTCTACGAAATTCGATCGTTACACAAAACGTGATTGGTGGATTTCGTAGAACGGGCGATAGAACAGCGAATGCTCTTTTGGTTTAAACACACCTTTAACAAAATGACGAAGTATAACATTGAGACGGTTAGAAAACTTCGGCGAAAATGATGCCATCAAAATTAGTCGGTTGAAACGCTCAGATATTCACCCAGGTACACTGAAAAAAAGTTTGATAAAATAGAACCTAATTTTCGTCTACTTGTAATTTAAAAACGATTACGATATAACAAAGATAATGGGATTTTAACCGATTTTTCGTAGATTCCATTTTGTTTCACTAGGTTTGGTGCCAGCAGGACCATAAAAAATGTAAAAACAGTTCACGATTTTCACAGATATCGAGTAGGCAACATACATACAAAAAAATCAATCAAAACATTTTTGAGGCCGTTTAAATACAGTAATTAAATAAATTAATTTGACTGTCAATTATCAAATTAAGTTCAATAACACCGTCACTCACCAAATTAAGATTATTGATTCCGTGCGAAGTTTAGTTAAACATTTTTCTCAGTGTGGTTCAAAAAACTTTCTTGCGAACCCGTGGGTTTTTTAGATAGGTATTATAATTTTAAATTTTAACTTTCAACATATTGCGCATAATGCATATGACACAAATCAAATTATTTATTAACTAAATATTTTTGATTTGTACTTTTTTTAATTTTTCTACAGTAGTCACACTACTTAATACTATATAAATTATAAATATTAGATGTCATATACCAAAGAAAAACGACCAAGATCACCTATGTCCGAGGTGGGGATCGAACCCACGTACTCAGCTTTCGCGGCTGATGCCTGTACCCCTCGGCCACTCGGTCTTAGCAACCACCGGTCAAATTTCTCGGGTATATGCAATCCCTTACAAGGCTAGGCGCCTTTGACCATTCTCTAAGGGCAAGCACTAACTACATGCCTGCACCTATTCAAACATACACATACACACATACATATATATACATATTTGCAATATGTTCAATAGATGGCAGCACCATCTCTCTCTAGCTATTCTAGAAAACTGTAAAGTATTCTAAATAGGAGGTGCAGGCATGTAGTTAGTGCTTGCCCTTAGAGAATGGTCAAAGGTGCCTAGCCTTGTAAGGGATTGCATATACCCGAGAAATTTGACCGGTGGTTGCTAAGACCGAGTGGCCGAGGGGTACAGGCATCAGCCGCGAAAGCTGAGTACGTGGGTTCGATCCCCACCTCGGACATAGGTGATCTTGGTCGTTTTTCTTTGGTATATGACATCTAATATTTATAATTTTAACTTTCACTTTCAATGAAGAACCCAAATTATATGTGGGTCAAAATTCTTTTCGTTGTCTTGTTTCATACCACTCTGTCACGCTTTTAGTTACTGTTTCGACTAAGTATATTTGAAAAATCCGGTGCATTTGTATTTCTTTTTCAGGCTAGATTTTAATCCTTACTTCAGACATTGAAAATAAAACATCATCTCATACAAAAATCACCACTGTGTCACGTTTTTTAGGGATACAAAATAAGACAACTAAAAGAATTTTAACCCATGTACAGAAATATAATTGTAAAAAACCTTGTCATTGAACCCTTATCATAAAATGTTTTTGTCCTACACCGGTAAGTACTACCTTTATAAAGTATGAAAAGCAGCCTCTAAGGGGATCATAAATGCTTTATAGGAGTACCTACACCTACATCACCTTAAAAGCCTCTTTGTTGAGAAAACAAAAGATCAATTTACTAAAGCCCTCTTTAAGTAACGAAGGTTTCTTGTAAAAACTCATTTGGAGTATTCAGCCGTAATGACTAAATAAGCACAAACTGTGTGAAGATAAGTGCGGAGAAAAACTTGTTTATGTAGGGATTACTAATGAAATGCTTCTTATGTTCTTAGAATGCCAATGGCACCAAAGCTGTCCCTCTAGATCTCCGGCGAAAATTCGTTTTGTGTCTATCTCCGTAGATTGAATCTTATTTACAAAGCTTTTTTAAGAAGTATGTGTACAAACTTGGTTGAATATTGGGTCATTACCTATCCACTCAATTGCTTTTGGTAACTTTTATTTTACATCGGAATTTCAAAGCAAATGAGTAGCTAGGAAATTGGCGTTTTTGGTCATAGACTTGGCATAATGTCTCAATATAACATGATACCTATGTAAACTTGTATAGACTGATAATCATCGCCTGCTTGCCTAGGTTACGTTTTACTGGATAGGTACGTAAAGCATTCTGTCACACTCGCACTTATTTATTGGAGCAAGCGCGATGGCCTGCTTTAGGTATTGAGTAAAACCAGTACTTAAAAGCTCATGGTACAGCTACCGGGCCTAAATTCCATATTTAAAGCCCTAACACACGTCACATGAACATGGCCCGTTATGACGCCAGCTACAAATCTCCGGCAGAGAATCCGACACTAAACCTGTCAGTGGCGACCCATTTCATTTCGAGCCTCCGATTCAAACGTCCTCTAATCTACGGAGAATCAGGAGACTGTATCTGATTCTAGACGTAATGTGAACTTTAAGTAAAACTCTTTCCCCCTTATTCATATTCGTCTTGCAACTTCGCTAAGAATTGTTTGTACCTTTCGCTCTCATAAGCATATTGGTAAGACCGAAAAAGATGAACAATACTTACCGCTTAGACGCTTCCCAAATAAGTTGTGCAAGTACAGTCAACCAATTGGAACACTACAAAGTGAAGTCTAGTACTTCTTGTATTTAACAGAAGCTTGTGGCATCGTCGCGGCTGCCTGCCTCTTTTTATTCAGTACAATAAAAAAGAGGGCGAGGTCGCAAGCTGCTGTTAAACACAAGATAAATAAATAAGAAATGGCGGGAAATTCATAAAATCTTTGGATAATTACATTTTCTGTTACCTACCGGAATTAAGGGTTTTGATAATTACATTTATTTTTCATTTTCGACGTGCAGTCAGTTAAAATTAAGAATAAGATACCTATCCAAGACAATTAGTACAGTCAAGGGCAAAAATATGTATACACTTTTGCACCTTATTTTCACGGCATAAGATAAAAAAGTGTATACATATTTATGCCCTTGACTGTACAATTTCATATCAGAATAATACATAATTATGTACCCCCTTCCCCCTTATTCATAAACGTTTGCTAACTTAACAAGCCGCTAATAATTGTTTGTCCCTTTCGGTCTTAACAATGTGTCCATTAGAGCAAAAGGGACAAACAATTATTAGCGGCTTGTTAAGTTAGCAAACGTTTATGAAAAAGGGGCGGGTTAGGGTCTCACCAAACTAGTCGACGCCGTTTCGGCTAATCGCGTACGGAAAAAGCTTTATGTCAACGCAATAAGAGCGAGGACATCGTAAATCGGCTCGGCCCACGCGAAACGACGTCTTTCGACGGGAAAACGGCGTTTTGCCGTTAAGCTGTTCGCATTCGTACGACCCCGTTTGCAGCCTAACGCACACGTTCGCATTCCTAAATCTCCTAATACCGCCGTACGGTGCCGGAAAGAGTTGAACGGCTCCGATCACGGCCGAGTACCTACGATAAGAACCGGTCAGAGCTGGCGGAAGCCGTTCAGCGTCTTCGACGGCCGAACATAGCTGACGACGGCCGAAAAGAGCCGATGACGGCCGAAGTAGCTACTGATGCGTTTGTATTTATTCATTTGAATTATTACCCACATTAAAATCTGCAATAGATCTGACAACACGAAGTAATACTGTCGTAATCATACACGTCTGTTCAATTTCAAACTAGTTACTAACAACTAGTCTCCAAAAATGAGATTTACGATTGCCGATCACCCGCTGTACTATCTATCTGTTCGTCAGACTCGGCGGCTGTACGCGTGCTGTCTGACGTCTCGACGGCAGGACGGAGCACGGGAGAGCCGACCGCCGCTTTACAACTGTTGCGGTAGCAAATCGCAGCCGATCGAGCGTTTCGACGGCCGTAAGGAGGGTGAGACTGCTTAACGCAGGTGTTCAACCGCGGAGACGATCGATCGGCTAAATGCGAATAGTGTGGTGTAAAACACTCGGCGAAAGCCGACTCCGCGTCGATTGGTTTGGTGAGACCCTTAGTGTGCAAGAATTTCTCGTGCATCAAACTTTTTAAAAGATATTCACTACGGATGTTTTAAACTGGGCTCGAGTTTTGGAAAATAAGTACTTTTGGAGATTTGATGTAGTGGTGGTATAATCCGAATTGAACACTGATTTCATAAGTCTTTTGAAGCATCCCAGAAACTCTGAACACGCAAAGCTATAATTCCATCCACATGTCAGATACCAGGTGCCGCAAAGCCCACTGTCCTCAAATGCAGATCAACGCCAAGTGATTCTTTGTCGCGTGACAAATGGGACGGAGGTGATGGATGGCGGGATAAAGGCCTATGCTGACTGTGCACTCAAGTTTTGTCATGCGGAGCACTCCATGGGCTGTCCTGTACAAACGCGTGTATGTTCCGATAATTTGTATTTTCTTCCCAGTTATTAGTTAATATAGGTATATTTTTGAGCAATGTTCGACTTCTCTAGTCAAAAAAAGCTAGAACTTCGATGAACCCACAATTTTTAGTAAAACTATGTTTGTCCGCAGCAGAGCCAAAGTAACCGAAATAGCTGTCCGAATCGCTAAACTGAAGTGGCAGTGGGCGGGGCACATTGCGCGTAGAACCGATGGCCGTTGGGGCGGGAAGTTTATCGAGTGGCAACCACGTACCGGAAAGCGCAGCGTGGGTAGGCCCCCCACAAGGTGGACTGATGACCTGGTGAAGGTCGCAGGAGTCCGCTGGATGCGGGTGGCACAGGACCGGTCATTGTGGCAATCTTTGGGGGAGGCCTATGTTCGCCAGTGATCGTCTTTCGGCTGATATGATGTTGATGATGATGATGATGTTTGTACGGGACATCGGTGGACTTTTTAGTGGAATACATCACACAGGACGGCAAATGGGTGCAGTAGTTTTTTGGAACCAACACTGGGGTAAGCCGATTAACTCAGGGTTAACTGATTAAGTCCATTTGATTACTGGGCTTCCTCGAGTCGTCTTACCGGGTTGCAGAAATTGGACTAAAAGAACTTAACTTGAACTTGGACTGCAGCAGATAGTGGAACTCGATGGTATAAGCTAGTTATCGTGGCTAATAAGTATAATATTTATATATCGTTCAAGGCGACATGACATAGTGTACAAAAACATAAATATTCCGTTACTATGGTAAATTCAAACATCTTTCGTAATTCAGATTACTATTATTGCCTGCGTGCACATATGCAATAAGATATAGGTACCTACATACATCAAGTATGTATATAGGTATATCTCACTTGATATCTATGCGTATTCAATTCCTTTTCTAAAATTGGGCGAATGAAAATGTTGTCATGTAAATAGACAACAGAAAGAAGCGCCCAGAATTTATCTGATAATTTCCTCAGAACTCTCGATACAAATGATTGTAGTTATCGCCCATAACTGCCACTCGAACCTGACCCAGGTACGAACGATAAACACTCGTTCTTTTTCCGTATCCCATAATATCATAAATTGCGAGTACAATACAAACAAAGCTGTAAACTTGAAAATCCAGCGCCAACAAAGGAACGTAACCCAGTATTTCATTATTAACTGCTCGACGTAAAACGCATAAACCAGAGTTACACGAATAAACGTCACATACACGATCCGTTTCTACGTCATTATGGGATTGGATTCGTGCAATCATTTGGAATATTTTATGTATTTTGAGCATTTTGTAATAAATAGTAGAAGAAGAAAAATATTTGGGTAAAATTGGATTAGAACCGCTCATATGGAATTGGTCCGGACGTTATGCAAGCACACAACAAGTTGAACTGATGACCTGGTGGAGGTCGCAGGAGTCCACTGGGTGTAGCTAGTGCTAGTGTAGGACCGGCGGTCATTGTAGCAATCTTTGTCAAAGTCATATGATTCTGTCATCAAATGATTCTTTATTCAAATTGGAATAGCAACAAACTATTTAACCCTACACCACTGACTCCGAGGAGAACCGGTAAGAAACTTGGCGGGACTTGTTCATTCAAACAATCATGGTACATCTTACAACTAACACGCATTAAAAAAACATAAAATTTGAAATTGATTTTAAATAAAATAAAATATAATAATTTGGGGACGGCCTATATGTTCAGCGGACGTCTTTCAGCTAATATGATGATAACGTCATGCAGACGTGTCGGTCTAGTTCCATCTCCAATTCAGTACCTTATAGAATGCACCCGAAACTATGGGCTAAAGCTACCGTCTCGACCCTACAGGGTAGCTGAGAGCAAAAAACCTGCCAAAAGCATGTCGGGCGATGCTCAGTGTAGGATTCCGTTGTAATTCGAAAACGACTGGGCCGATTATGTTCAAAATAGTATTATGTTGAATTATTCTAGAAGCCCAAATTGATTGAATTTTTCCATTTTTTTTGGATCCACGGATCAAAAGTTAGAGAAAGGAGGACACATTATTTTTCTCCGAAAATATTGACTTTAGATAGAACATTCTTTTGAGACTCTTATTCTTTTTAAAACCATTTCCTACACTTTAGGATTACAGCAAAATAATTCATAACTTAGTTTGCTAATAATGTAAAGAATTTCAAGGTTTAAACCGGTGATTTTATATTCAAAGGCAAGCATTCTTTTACGACTTCGTATACACAAACAAATAATATCACACACACATCACATCCTTACATATTGCTTACCTTTCAACTTGTACTCTCTATATTAACATCAACTTACAAAGTGCTTACTGCCAAATATCTCAGAAACGCTCCGGAAAAGTCTGAGAAATATGTCATGACACAAAAATCATCTACATTATTAAGGACGTCAAGCTCTATGTATTATGACAGCTACCCGTGCTAGGCAATCTTTTTACTCATATTGTTATCAGTCACTCTTATTACAATGACATAAGGTTACGAGTTGAACTCACTTGTGATTTTATTACGAAGATACCGCTCTGTTTGAAACTTATTACGAACGGGCAGAGTACGAAATAGAATGACAGGTTCAAGTTCACAGAAACGTTTTGGTTTGAATATTTTATTTCCTGACTTTCGATTTCTTTTTAGATAATAATCTATAGCCGAACGATTTTGTCAGGACATGTATTAATGGTACTATAAGTAATCGCGCTTCTTCTATCAATATTGTGAACATCTCATATTTTGAAATTGTAATGTAAAAAAGGAAATTCAATTTCAGATCATATTCAAAGTTAATTCATATTTAAAGTTTTGGGAATGATATTCCATTACACTATTATAAATAGGTGAAAAACTTAAGAAAGTTACCTGCTGTATATGTTAGTGAAGTGTTCGAATAAGTTAATTTTAAATATGTGTTCTTGTGACTTTCATAAGTTATTCACCTATACCTTAGTCACATTTTAAACATGAAAAATTCGTGAGACTTATTCATATAGTTATTATAATACTATATAGTTATATTATTTCAAACGACTTACTCACGTTTTTAAGTCGAAAAATGCTTGACATTTTTGGCTCCGTATATGAATAGCATTTTTGAGAGCGAACGTCTTGACGAAACATGAAACGTATGAATTTCGTTCTTAATTTGAAGAAAACCTATAGATGTTTGAACTGTCATCATTATCAGCCAATAGACGTCCGATGCTGGACATAGTTTTACCCTAAAGTGTAAGAAAAAAAAATGGGGTTGTTGTTGGTGCCGTAATTCCAACACTTGGTAGCATTAAACTTGCCAGAGAAGAAGAGAGGCAGAGGCCGTCCCCCGTCGACGTGGTGGACCAGCATGAAAGTTCTATTAAAGAAAGAAAATCTTCCTGACCCGACAACCCTCGATAGGTTGTCATGAAAAAAATAATTAGGAGAGCCGACCCCACCTAATGTGGGAATGAGCAAAGAAGAAGAAGAAGGTAGCGGGCAATCATGGAGGGCACGGCTGTCCCAGATCAAAGCCTAGTAAGTGTATTTAGCGAAATTTTACAGGAGAAGCAAACAAACATTTTGTTAAAAAAAAATAGTAGCAAAGACCTTTATCTCACAAGACTTGGTTTTATATAAAGAAGTATAACTTGCTTTATAATACAAGCTATTGAAAATTAAAATATGTATCTATTTGGAACTTTTATGTGCCTTACTAACAACTGATTACAAAAAATAAAAGAAATGTTATGTCAATTACAAAACTGAAACCTAGCAAGTGGTACAAAAATGGTACATTTTACGGCTTGTAAGCAGTAAACTCTTACATTTCAAATATAAAATCAAGCAAATGCCCATTTAAATACCATTTAATTACCATTTTAATAGTACCTAAGGTAATTATGCAGTAGGTACAGAAATGCTCAGGTAATTTCGGAATAAATCTTGATGATGATAAAAATAATGGTACGTTTTATGGTAAATCGAAATAAGACGACTTTTGAAGTTACCCTAAAGCACCCTATTTAACTGCAATCTAGGGAATTATAGTTATTTTGAAATTAATGACTACCTTAGTCAATAATTTCAAATTAATAGTTCTTTCCCGCAGAGGTTCGCTGCAAAGTACTAACAAATGACTCCTCATTGAAACTTCCCAAAAACATCATTCTAAGCCGATAAATGTCCACTACTGGACATAAGCTTCCCCTAGTAGGTTCATTGCCATAATGACCTATGTTTTTGTAAAGTTGTCTTGCACTTGTTTTTTGTTTTTGTAACTTTTAATATGATTTCCACTAAGAATCGCGAGCTCTTTCGATCCTGATAGGAGAAAATTTGGGTATCATCTTTTGCTACGAGTGTGTGCATGTGCATACCATTCGAATATCACGTGTACCCTATAAACATTACAACACACGTGACTTTTAGCTTACCAGCGAAAATAATAAAACGGCAATAAACATTCAAATCCACAATGTGTTTTTCAAAAACTTTTGTACGAAATATCATTTGATATTCACAAGTGCTTTACGGTGAAGGAAAACATCGTGAGGAAACCTGCATACACCTGCAAAGAGATTTAAGTGTGTATGTGAAGTCCCCAACAAGTACTGGGCCAGCGTCGGGACCACACAAAACATGCACGTTTGATGTCGAATTGTGGAAATAACAGATACAATACAATAGCAACAAGTACTGATTATTATTTGATTTGTTTTATCAGTACCTTCGTCGTAATTTGAAGCTTCTGATAATTTGTCCAGGGTTCTTCCATAGAGAGACAACGGATAATACCGACAAATAATGCACGTAATGATAGTGACGTTATGAATGATCGAAGATCCAATTTTGTTTATTATCAAAAAGTACAATTTTTTGGTCGGTTCTTTGTCGGTTAACAACCAAAACGCCCTATACCAATCGTCAGTAGAAACTAAAATAATTGTAAACAAAGCCTTAATAATTGCATAATTCCATAATCACGCACTTTTAGAACACAATCTTGGTCTCGTCACCAACTTAAAACCTTAAGCCTTGAGTTCACTAACACTTTTAGTGAAAATTATTAATATTTTGGCCACTTTGATGACGCTGCTGGCCGTCATCGATCGTTGATAAATAAATGGTCAATATCAATTCAATTCCTTAGTCGACTCTTACGACACCCGCGGGGCGGTGACAAAAAGCGTAGGCAGGGAGCGCGGGAGCGGTGACCATTAGAACGCAAACTTCCCTCATTACTGACTTGATAGGTTTTATTTATTGTTATATTTGAATTCCTTGTATGACCCTTCGGCAATTATTAAAATCAAAAACCTAGTAAGGGACAATTTCCATATTCAAAAATCTAGTGTGTTCCATTTACAAACTCAAAAACCTAGTATAGCATACAGTTGCCAGGTTTTTGGACTTGAAAATGTTACTTACTAGAATTTTGAATATGTTGGTGGCATGTAAGAAATGCCCTTGCTAGGTTTGGTGGGTCTCGTAACTTTGGTTCTAATTGAGATAGAAATACAGGTGTTTTTGCATTAGACGCAGCTCAACATTTGGGGCAGATACATTAAAAAAACGTATTTTGACAAAAAATGTCCCTTGCTAGGTTTTGATTTGGGTTTCCCTGTAGCGCTGGAACTGCCGCAGTTCCAGCGCTACAGGGACGTACTAAAGCGCAACCTTAAAGCCGCAGACATTTCGTCAGAGCGTTGGCAGGAATTAGCGTCTATGAGACCGGAATGGCGTAAAAAGTCAGAGAAGGTGTAGCCTCATTTGAAGAGGCTTGCCTGGAACACCTGGACCAAAAGCGTCATCTCCGAAAAACCTGACCTAAGCCCTCCTACGCTTACACATTCAATAATCAGGGCCAGCTCCATTGTGCACTGTGTGACCGGATATTTAAAACCAAATTCGGGGTCAAGAGCCATATAGGTACTACGTGCTCATCAGAGGAAGTTGTAGGGGTCGCCGTTGTCGGTCACGACAAGGAGCACCATATAGTTATATACAGTGTGTAAATCTAATACGGGCGATCAATTAAACCAGGCATGGGATTCATTAGTGTAATCATGGATTACAAGGCTTTTTTAAAGTTACTCTTAATTTAGACCCCACAGATTTTTTTTAAGATTATCGGAGCAGCAATGTAGGTACGAACATTTGTTATTGTTTATTTGGCAGTTATGTCATCTGCTTTTGAAATTAGCTGTCAACGAGTGCTTAACTCGCGTATGTTGCTTTACATTGCGCGCCGAATTATTTTGTATGGAAAATTTTGTTGCTCTGATTTTAAGTAAAAGTTATTTGAATGTACTTATTATGTCGTAAACTAACACCCCTTAAGAGCTTCGCCCGTATTAGACTTACACCCTGTATATATATAGAGGGTAATCGCAGTCGCATGAATACACATCATTTTAAAGGATGCTGCCCATCCGTCGGTGCCCTTGGATTTTCTATCGTGTGAAGATAATTCACCTATGCGACCGAATCCAGACGAATGAACGTCTCAAACATAACAATTTTCACATGATTAGTTAGATATCCCCATGTTAGTTCCAGCGGAATGCATAAAGGGATCAGAATTAAGATCAGAATGACAGAGCTGGAATATGAAGTACTGATTTAATAAATCTGGTAAGCTCACGTAAAATATAACGAAAATCATCTCTTGTATATGGTGCAAAGAATGTAATATAAATACCTAGAGTTCTTACACACGCGTTACAACGCTTCCGACGCATAATGACCTATTTAACGAAAGCAAAATGCCCGAAGCGTAAAATGTCCTAAACGCAAAATGCCCTAAGCGCCAACTCTCAGTCTCAGTAGCCCTGAGAATTAGCGGAAAATTATAACTAAAGTGAGAATCAAACATATTAAAATATTATCGAACCGGGTTACTCATTTAAGTTCGGGCTTTGGCTGAGAGTGCTACGGACGCGTACCCTCTTAATGGGTCGAAACATGTCGAGTAATCATCGACAACATTATTGACAAGTAATAAGTATACCGAAGGGATTGAAGTGTCACCATTATTTAATAAAATATTGTTGATGGGCAGCAGCGTCATCATAGTGGACACATTACTGCGATCGCCAATCCGCTTGCCCAACGTGGCGATTATGGGCATTTACCTCCTAATGCGTCTATACGCATAGTTAATAGGAGAGGCCTACATCAAGCTGAATATCATAGGCTGATGATGATGATGAATATAGCGAATGAACTGATTCAGAAACTTCAGGAAACAGGATGTAATTTTTTTCACTTACAACTATTTATCCAGTGAAGGTAGGTTATACTGGATAACATTATTCACTATGAGACTAACCATAAAAAGCAGGCAGCAAAGTCTATGCCAACCAGCAGGCTTAGCATACGATTAATGCGAAAATATGTCGCTACAAGATAGACTATCTATTGCTCTTTTATTCATACAGTTAGTAAAAGATGCAAAATTTAACTCGCGGCGACATACTGACATACCAATCATGTGCTAAGCATACTGGTGAAATGAAATGATTTTGAGGTTAGCTACGTAACAAATGTTCCACAGTATGATTAATATATTCACCTCGTAAATTATTTCAGGTAAATAAATACACTCCATATTTTTTCATTGCAAAAAAGTATAAAAGAAAGTATACAAAAGTACGTTATCCTGTCCCAAATTTTGAGCGCTCGCATAAAATTCCTAGTCTCAACCTTTCACCAAATAACATCCAATATTATTAATAGCTTTATTCAAATCTTCCAACACTTTCATCGTGCAAAGGGAAAACTGTTCCCATTTTCCCAGAACTCCCTATTTCTCTTTGTGTGAGATAAAGCAGAAATTCAAAGACCTTAAAACGTTAATTCATTAGAGGTTTTTTTGGCGAAACTAATTTGTCAGAATTGCTTTTCGGCATTCTGTTTTGGGATTGAGTAATGAATGAGCGTCGAAAGACGGCAGGGATTATGTATTCTTAATTTTTTACGTTAGATTGGCTGGCGGTGATTTTTCTTTTTGAAGAATTCTGGTGCGTGGAAACAGGAAATATAAGGTGTTTTGAAATTAGTTGCCAATACCTTAAGGTATGCATGTAATTTGAAAACACCCTATGGAATAAAAAGGTTTAGTTACCAAAAAGTAACAAGGACGGACGGACCCAACCGTCCGGCTCCGATTTTATAGTCAAAAATAGCTAGCACACACTTATTTTTTTAGATGTCCAATTTCAATAAGATGTTGAGAGAAATTTAATGATCCTCCAAAGTCCCAAAATGTGGCCGTACCCTTTCATTTCTTCAGAGAGAATTGTTGAACCATATTCATATTTGAGAAGTGGTTCACTTTTTATCAGGTCAATACTTTAGAGGGCCACCTATACTGAAAAAAGTCTTATAAAAAACTTGCAAAACAAAACATAATTCGTGTTGTTTAAAAAAAATCCCCTCTGGTTTGTTTATCGCCCCTTGTTTCAAACTATTTTTACACTTAAATAGAAATTGTGAGAACATCAGACTACGCAATGCAATCAACATAGTATTAAAAAGTGCAGAAATACGAAGTAAAATTTATTCTCAGCATGTCAATGCACACTCCACATGTAAAATGACTGTTTTCCTTCATTAATATGGCTTTGAGTCGAACAAAGGCATCACCCCGGAGGCAACCCTCGTGTGTAAAATAAACAAACAGTGAAAACATGACCGGTGTGAGACATTGTTTTTCAATTCGAGAGGTTATTTTAATTTCACGAGCGCCGAGTGTTAACCCAGCGCGCGGAAAATGTAAGGAAATATATATGTTTTTGCGTACAGAAAGTGCTCTTTTGTTGCTTAAGTGAGTACATTATTAAATTTGTAACGTTTCATTTGTTTTATTTTTTGGCATGTTTTTACCGTGATGGTATAGGACCTATACTTGATACCTTGATACCTGGTATCAAGTGCTATAGCAAATCAATGTTACAGAGAAACAATTTTTTTTATAATATTAATATCAAAACGTAATATTAGTATCATGTCATTATTTCTGTAATTCTCTCTCTGTGATATCCTGATATCACAACTCTCGAGATATGGTGAACTATTAAAAAATACAACTAAGGACTGATTTTTCAATTGCCAGTTAACAGTATCTGTCAGTTAAACGCTAGCTCGATCCTGTTTTGACTGATGACTTTAGAAAAGGATAGTTATAATTTTAACTAACGAATACGTTTATCTGGCGATTGAAAAATCAGCCCTAAAAAAATAAAGTAGTGAGACTTTATAGGTGAGATATTTTTCACATTTCTAGAAATCCCAAAAAGGAGAATTAAAATCGGATTGTATATAATCATTACACTGCTCTAAATCTAAATCAGAAGATCTGAGGACAAGCATGGGGTAGGTAGTACATTTTATGAAGAATTTTAGTCTCTTTTTACTGTTCGTCTCAATATACGCCTTTTATGGGTGCGACTTGATTGGTGATAAAGAGGTAATCTTACTTATTTGAAAACATGTCTAGACGCAGTGTCTTTGATAATATTTACATGTTACCAAAAAAGGTAGGTATTTATACAGGTTGCGAAAGTTAAAAAGATATTCAATAGGTAATATAATTATGTTATACATATAAAACATTAGTATAAAGTTCGAAACTGAAAAAAACTGAAAATGAAACGAACTTCGTTTATTAGTATCCATAGGTATTTAGTACATTTTATGTAACTAACAGTAGAATATTATTAAGGTATAAAATCGAACTCCCCATCGGCATACAAACCTTCTCAAGGTTTTGCCAACGATGGGCTTGAAATTAAAAAAATTGTAAATTTTGTTTTTATTCAATAAATTGAAAAAAAAAAAAACGAGTGTCGATAAATTAAGGCCCCACCGAATGCAATGTTTTAAATCGTCAGGTGTTACAAATTTTCTTTTAGCACGTATATCGAATGACATATTTTATTTAGTAAATACAGATAGCTCTGCAAAGTTTCGATCTGACAAGAAAGTAACTACTTCTTGTACTAGTGTGTGAAAAATCATGGTTAAAATCATTTTCATGTTGTGAAACAAGATTGATACAATCCATTGCCTAATTGTAGGGAAACGTTTATTCCGCGCGTATTTTTATTTCGCAAAATGAAGAATTTATGAAATCTTTAAGCAAACTCATCCTAATCATAATCAATCAAGGGGTCGTGGATCCAGGCGTTGTCAGTTATCAATTGTTACTTCCGAAGCCCACCAACAATCTTAGAAGACAAAAACTGTTGAAAGAATCTTTAAGAAAACAAACATTAACATAGTAAAATAATTTTGCCCGGAAACTTAAAGGAACTAATAAATTGTCCCACAAAACTGGTTAACAACTGAGATTTGTGGGATCCCTAAATCTAGACCCAAGGATCAAATGGTAGGATCTGGATAGTTATAAAACAAATCAATTTGTTTTTATTAAGAATATGTGCTAATTAAAAACATTTTATTCATATGATAAAATATACAAAAACAGAATAAGAATTACTAGCGACCCGCCCGGCTGCGCACGGGTACTATACCATACCTACATAAAACCCTTCCTCTTGAATTACTCTACCTATTAAAAAAAATCATTAAAATCCGTTGCGTAGTTTTAAAGATTTAAGCGTACAAAGGGACATAGGGACAGAAAAAGTGACTTTATTTTATACTGTGTAGCATAAACATAAAACTAACTACAAATATTAAACTAAGTAAAAATAAGCCACATATAAGCTTATTTTTACTTACTTTAATATTTGTAGTTAGTCGTGAAAGTCAACCGGTGTACGTTAAGATCAAGTGGCCGAGGGGCTTAGTCTTCAGCCGCTAATGCTGAGGACGTGGGTTCGGATCCCACCTCAGACGTTGGTGAACTTGGTCGATTTTATTTTGTATGTAACATGTAAATCATCATCATCATCATCATCATCAGCCTATGAAAGTCCACTGCAGGACGTAGGCCTCTCCTATTAACTATGCGTATAGACACATTAGGAGGTAAATGCCCATAATCGCCACGCTGGGCAAGCGGATTGGCGATCGCAGTAATGTGTCCACTATGATGACGCTGCTGCCCATCACCAATCGTAACGTAAATAATCAAATGTAATATTTGTAATTAATAGATTTATATTTTGTCACACCATGAAAAAATATTTTATGGAAAAAACTTCTACTTCATACAGAACTTTTGAAAATTCAAACTAGTATCGAATTTATTACAAAAATGTAATAAGATATATTGCACACCAATTATGAGCAAAATCATAAATGAGGACTAGCAAAATTATAATTGGATACAATACAACTGAAGGTGGTCTTCCAAAATATGTTCAAAAGCTTGCCAAAACAGACATTTCCTAACACAAATAAAATAAAATCACAAATCAATGGCCTCAAATTGTAGCTATCGGTTGCTTTCATATATTCCGAGAGCCGTCATGAATAAATTGAATTCAACTTCGGGTATGTTCAATTTATGTATCAAAACGGAGCAAAGATCTCCGTTCCACAGTATGTTTCTTAATGTTAAACATTTACGTGAATATTTTTTAACATAGTTGTCTTATGAACAACGACAATAATAGTGCCCATAACGCAGCATTATGTGTTGAATGGTACATAAACAGTTGAAAAGACAGACTAAATAATTTTAGGGATGAACATGATTATGTAATAAATCAGAGTATTCACAAAGTATTAGCCGACCGTCAACCGTCCCTTGTCAGCCGCAATACTGCTGGCTTAGCGAAGTGGACTGCAAATCAGCAAAATGTTACTGTTAACCAATTTGATCTTTATGTTTTATACAGATGAATCAAAATGTATATTAACAACCAGCACTTATAAAAGTGGACCGTGTGGTGACGGGAGTAAGAATACATTTGTCACCACCCCAACTCCTGCGGGTGTCGTAAGAGTCGACTAAGGGATTGAAGTGTCACTGACCATTTTTTTGATAACGATTGATGATGGGCAGCAGCGTCATCATAGTGGACACACTGCTGCGATCGCCAATCCGCTTGCCCAGCGTGGCGATTGTGGGCATTTGCCTCCTGATGCATCTATACGCATAGTTAACAGGAGAGGCCTACGTACAGCAGTGGACTATCATAGGCTGATGATGATGACTTATAAAAGTAGATAGTTTCATGAATGTTCTGTCCGTTGAAATCATCATCATCATCATTATAATTTTAGACGTAAGACGTCCACTGTTGAACATAAGCCTCTCTTTTGGACCTCCGGTTGAAAGCGACTCCGGCTGCATCCAAAGTCTCCCGCGTATCATCTTCATAAGTTCGTCTGTCCATCTTGCGGGTCAGACACTGCGTTTGCCAAGCCATGGTCTTCACTGGAGCACTTTTCGACCCCATCGGCCATCTACTCTGCGTGTAATGAGGCCTGCTCATTGCCACTTCAGCTTGCGTCACCAATCCCTATCATATAATGTAGTGTAGATTTGTTTATTCAATAATATTCTATACATACGACCTTCAAACCTTCAAGAAAAGAGCGTACTCCCACCTTAAAGGCCGGCAACGCATTTGTGACGCCTCTGGTGTTGCGGGCGTCCATGGGCGACGTTAATCGCTTTCCAACAGGCGATTCGTCTGTTCTTTTGCCACCTATAGCATAAAAAAAAAACATTAATGTTACCAACCATTGTGTTGTTGCCTAAAGTTGCCATTTCTTATACTTTATCTAACTTTACCCTTACAATGCTTACATAAATAGCGTAATGCTATTTGTAGCTTTCCAAACTTTCCAGTTTAAAAGAAATTGGACACATAAACAAGAAAATACTTTTATTATCTCCTCGGTTTCTCAAACTTTTTTGTCATTTGTACCCACGTACCCTCGTTAGTGTGCTTCACGGTAACTTTTAACAACAGAGAGTTTCAAAATTTGTTAAAAATACCTAACTTTGCTGCCGAACTGAACTTTGAAGAAAACCTTGTAAAGGCGGTAAAGGATTTCTTAAAGTAAGTATTTATTTTATTCTCATGCGTCACAAAGGTCAAATTATGACTGTTTTTGCCATTGAAAACGCCAAGACAATTTAAACTAAGTGTTCATTCATAGAAAGGTAGAACCCTTTTTAACATCACAATATTATATTAAAATTTACCTGAATTAATCATCCAATAAAAAAATGAACTTAAAATGGTGGTTAGATTGATTTATGCACGCAACCTTTTAGAGTGCTTAAAAAACACCAAAAATTTACGGAGAAAGCGCTTTATTAATCATGACTTCATATTATTATATATCCATGGAGCTATCAGACGATACAATTACATGTTTTTTTGGATTAAATGTATAATCAAGGAAATTCCAATACTTATCCAGAACAAAATTGAAAAATAGATTTGAAATCTGCATACAGTATTTTCTGTGAAAAAGTACATCATCATCATCATCATCGGTGAAAAAGTACACCTGCCTCTTATTCTTTGACCGCGACAAGCTACACTTCAGTTTAAATTTATAAGCATATTCATTGAGCAGTGTTTATCTATTACTCTTTGCTCACCGAAATCCAAGTTCAAATTCAGTGAAAATTAATGAAGCTACTTTTCTGGCCTAGCGAACCATCCCAAATTAGCTTCTGCTCTTAATATTAAGCCTATATAATGAACATGAACACAATTAACATGAAAAATACTCGGTAAACATTCTCAACGGCATGTGAAATTAAACGCTAGAGATTGTTCGGGAATTAAAGGCACGTCAGATCTATGGTGGAACCTTGCAGCTAGAAGTCTTTAATTGTCACATAAACTCCAGCAAAAACCAACTCATTTTTGCGTCAACATCAAACGCTCTGAGTAAGACGTTAGCAAAAGAAAATACAAAGGAAAGGATTTGCATAAAAATAAGAGGGCTCATAACATAACCCTCTTATTGCTAGGCGTAAGCATCTTTATAAGGACACGTTTTGTATGCGGAGTACTTTTACGACTTTCCGCGTTCTAATTTTAAAAGTGGGTTAACAATTTTGAAGGAAGACTATATGAGACGAATCATGTCGACGAACCGCTTCGTGAAGTACAGTGGAACCTCGAAAATACGAGTCTCAAGGGAATCGAAAAGCTAATGAATGAACGTAACTGAAGGAATCAACAACAGAATTGTATTATATAGTGAATTATTTTTATTTTGATACACTGTAGGGTCGATTGCAAAACAATTGAAGACATGACTGGAAGAACAAGCTATGTAACAAAAACATAATTTCAAGTAAACTGCAATCTAAGATTTTTGCGCTGTAAAAAAAGCAACGTGATGGTTAGGAGATTTAAAGTTTTATGAAAACGTTTACTGTAGGTAAATATATATTCTATTGATCATAAAATAAATTTAAAATATTTTGGTTACGTATATAAAAAAGTGTACACATCATGTTCATTCACGGTAAACTCGTTCAAAAATAATGGTAGCTCAATGGATGAAAGTGTTTTTACTAAATACTTGCAGATTATTAATATAATTATTTCAAAAACATTTATATTTCGCTTATTTTACACAAATATAGTTTTAGTCGAGCAACAAATAAATACCTATTCTTCATAAGTAAATAAACACTATGACAAATAAAAGTATTCTAAGTGACACATAACATCTTCTTCCGAATGAAAAGAACACAATCATACAGTATTTGGTCAGTGCATGAATGTGCTATGTTGCAGTGTTCATGGATGAACAGGTTATGTCCGCTCTCAACTGTGACGTTAACATGTTCTTCCACTGAGAATTTTACTTTTTGATGTACATAACATGTTCATCCATTGAGTTTAAGGCATACATGGCCTGAAAACTCGAAACCTGTGAATGAGAAACTATTATTAAAGGTTCAAATCAAAATTTGGAAAAATGTTACATACCATGTTCTTCCACTCACGTCTTCAATTGTACATACTTAAGGCCTTAATGAAAACAAAAAATGAAGATCGCGTCAATTGTGTTGCAAAAGATAGTTTTACTGATTATAGTGTATCTGTATTCTGTCCAACAAACACTGGCATTAGAAAAAGGTGGTTGATTTTAAAAATGTAGGCACGTATTGTTGATCGCACATAGAAAATATGAATTTGTCGCCTTTTTTACAACCAAAAGTCTAACACAAAAATTAACCACATATTAAACATAATATATATAAATACGAAGCGTGCAGAAGCATCTATAGGTAGCGGGCCAGCAAGGCGGTGGCAACTGACAGGTTACTGCTCTGGTTTCCTGTTCGTTGCCGCCGCGATTTGGGATCAGGTGGAGTGGAGCCACTTTGTTGTGCCAATATAATAGAAAAAAATATATGTATAAAACAATAATGACGAAAAAATTTGGTTTCATGTTTTGAAAGGCCTTTAAGTATATACATTATATACATTTTTTTTTGCAATCTACCCTGAAACCTTTGTAAAATATTATTTCGTAATTTACAATGAGAAATGAGGAATCTAATATTATAATCTATTAAATGTGTAAATCTAACTCGGACGGTAACTTAAACCAATGCGCTTATCATGAGCTGTCGCTGCTTTATTAAAACGGTTTTACTTTATTAATTCCGCTCGGCTATAAGGCATCATTAGTTTTAGGTGAGATATCAAGTTTAGTATCGGTTATGATAGCATTTCCTCGATACGTCAAGCAGTCTTATCACGCTCGCACAATGATGTAAGGAACGAGCGTGATGGACTAATTTACATATCGAGTAAACGCTAACGCAAAGGGTACAGAACTCATGGCACGGGTAGATAGGTATTTCACCTATAGAGGAACCTCGAAAAAACGTGTTTTAAGGCGAAAACGTCTACAGTGTGTTAACATGATGCAGGCTTTTATTTGAACCGAGGATTGAGATGCAGATTCTTAGCCAAACCATGTGCATTATTTGTTTAAAAATCCTAATTTTAAAAGTAATTATCTTTCTAAGAAAACTTAATTGAGAAGCAATGTACTTCAAAATAAATCGTTAATTGGCACTTGACAAAGACAGATCGCAGCTACTCGCAACGTTTGACAACTAAGCAGTACACGCGTTACATTGATCGTTCGAACGAAATAAAAATAATTGTACAGTTAATTTAAATATTTGTCAGCTCTTAATACTTGAAAACGATTGCCAGTAATGCGTATTATTACCCATTTTCGTAAAAGCCTGGGTCATGGTAACACACTGTATAGACGTTGTTCAACCGAACGTGTCAAACAATCACTTTACTCCCTAGTGAAACAAATAGGTAAATATTTCATAGCGCCAAATTTATCTTTAAAGGCGTTGAGTTTTACTTTGGTGTAATAAAGTTTTAATTGTCTTCTACAGTTTTTCAAAACAAAATTTCTGTGTACCGTTCAGTCAGTCCCTCGTTTCAATTGGTAACTACCTACTTTGTTCTTTTTATGAATAATCCATCAAGAAATGTAGTAATTCCTTAGCAAGTATTTCTCGTTTCTGCATAAAAATACGACAGAAACTTAAACGCGAAGTAAAACAAATGGTAATTCGCAATCAGAGGCAAATTAGTCCGTATTCTTGAATTTTAATCCAAGCGCCGCGTTCTGATGCCGCTCGCCATTTTGTTTAGCCGCCATTTTGTGAAACACGTAATGGTGGGCCTCTCGGAGAGTAAACAGAAAATAGTGGTACCTAAACTACTCTTCTTTTTTTTCATAATAGGTAGACGTTTAACCACTATCATATCTGCTGGTAAGTGATGATGCAGTCTACGGTGAAGCACGTTTACCTACTTTGCGTAAAAGCAAACACAATTGATTTAAATTCATTAAACAAATCAAGGATTTCTTACGGTTGTAGCCGTAGCTGTGTGCTCTGAGATCTTTGTATTAGTCGTGTGCTTCATACTATGTTAATGGACTGTGATATCGTAAAAGCTATGTAAATGGTCCAAGAGGGAATGTCATCTCATGTAGTCCTTCGGTAAATGCTGTTAGAGTATGTGCGGAAACTAAAGGCGTGAGGCAACAAGGCACGCATATATACCTCATGTGCCTTCACTTTCCAAACAGACTGCATATGCTGTGGAGCATATTTTAACTGAACTTGCCAAAACTTTAGGGTATCTCAAAAGCCAAAATACCTCAATATTTGTTTGTTCAAATTTATATTTCTTCTACAATTCATAAAGAACATAGCATATGGTAATATAAATATACACATATCCTCGCAGTCCTGCAGACATAGCAAAGATGCCATTCTACAATCGCATACGATAAGCGATAAGTAATAAATGTAAGAGAACGACAGATTCGTACGAAAAGTCACATGATCATTTCCATATACAGGGTGATTACGGGGTCGTGATTCCAACTATATTAGAAGATGCAGAATTACATCTTGGCTATAAGGCCTGCAGATATTTTGAATAAAAACAGTAATTTTCATCTCGTTTTCTGGCCATTTACCGGTTACTGTGAATTACCAGATATTATTATGGCAATTGAACATCCTTGGTTTAATTGCATGGGGTTAGGTATTAAATTTAGAGCGAAAGTGTAAACGGCATTACGTCAGCCTCCGTAGCCTAGTTGGTAGTAACCCTGCTGTTGGTAGTGACGAAGCTAGAGGTTCCGGGTTCGAATCCCGGCGAGGGCATTATTTGTGTATTTATTTGTCACAAATATTTGTTCCTTGGTCATGGCTGTCTATGTATTTAAGTATCTATATGTATCTATCTATTACATACATCGTCGCCTAGTACCCACATCACAAGCCTTAATTGAGCTTACCGTGGGTCTAGGTCGATTTGTGTAAGATGTCCCAAGATAATTATTTATTACGTAATAATATTTTTGATAGCATTTTTAATCGTGTCTCAAACACCTTATTCCTGCATGGCGAGCAATTTTCTTGATCTTATAAATACCTTGTTTAAAATAATTCGCGTTCTCTAGGTACTTTGCGTTAAGTAGGTATTTTATATAATAATGATCCGTATAAATGCCAATTATGTTCAACTTATTGGAATCAAGTAGGTATACTTTAATGACGTTCTCTAGAAAATTCGTATATTATTATAGTAAATTGATGAAATTATTTATACTTATTTAATTATTATACTTTGCCTTATTAATGGTATTCAGAATTTCTAGAAATAAACATAAAGTGGGCTGTTCTATTTTGACAATCTGACTCAAGAATTTACCTTAACTGAAGTTATTGTAAACAACTTAAATTAATCGAATTTCTTTTTAACTTTTGAAACTTATTTGGCACTCAATTTGAATAAATATAAAATAAAATTACGTAGGAACTAAGGTTTTTACTAAAAGTTTTATATCGTCGGTTGACAAGCAAAACTCACTAAGTAACAAATACCTACTTGGAATAAAGCTCGTATCTCAGTTCTGATTTAATCGACTAGGTCGATTTGTGTAAGATGTCCCAAGATATTTGTTAATGTTATTATAAAACGTAACGTTTTTCACGTATGAGGTAAAGACGCCAAAATATATTACACCTTTGAAGACTGAAAAAACCCCTTTCTAATATATCCGACCCATACTTGACAGCTGTCATAACGCCAAGATCGGGATAATCTTTACCCAAAAACAGGTGAATAGTAAAGACTGTTATCTGATCACTATTATGCAGTATATCGTCGGTTGACAAGCAAAACTCACTAAGTAACAAATACCTACTTGGAATAAAGCTCGTATCTCAGTTCTGATTTAATCGACTAGGTCGATTTGTGTAAGATGTCCCAAGATATTTGTTTATTTATTAGTTATTATAAAATGTAACGTTTTTCACGTACGAGGTAAAGACGCCAAAATATATTACACCTTTGAAGACTGAAAAAACCCCTTTCTAATAAATATCCGACCCATACTTGACAGCTGTCATAACGCCAAGATCGGGATAATCTTTACCCAAAAACAGGTGAATAGTAAAGACTGTTATCTGATCACTATTATGTAGTAGTTGTATTTAGAATCTTATTTTTTTATCTCGTATTAGTACCTACCTAAAAAATGAAAAATTGACAACACATTATTTATTAAGTGTATTTAAAATTTTTCTGTAAGAAATAAAGGCTTTTTTTTATTTGTTATAATGCCGGATGAGCGTTTAAAATTTCCGGAAAAACACGTTTATTTTCAAAAGGCTCGTTTATTTAATAATAATAATAAACATTTTATTCATGACGCACAAGACAAAACAGTATATATAAAACAATTAACAAAGAATAGTTGGTGCATCACGAAATGGACCCAACTCAGCGTAGTGCTAGCCCGAAAGCCAGCGCTGGTCTTCCGTAGGGCCCATTTGGTGATGCCACGACAGATAACACACAAAACAGAGAGAAAGATAAATACAAAAAGAAAACAAAGACAAAAGGTAAAATAAAAATAGAAAAATTATACAATTATAAATCACGAATTATACACAACACAATTTTTATCCATGAACACGACCATATTTATCAGTGACAGCGCTTGTCTTGTCTAGCGGCTAGCGCCTCAGCGGAAGCTTGGTGAACTAATCCTCCAACTAGCCGTAAACAAATTATATTTCGGATACATTCGAAAAAAACAACGAAAGTATTCACTTTCATTTTCAACCTAAACTAATGTAAATTAGGTATAATTTTCACTTACAAAAGCAACGCGATGTTATTGAGAAAAAGTCAATAATTGATAGATGGAAGGAATGACAGTGACAGTGACAATTATTATTTCGATATACGATAAACTCGGAGAAATTTAAATCATACCTGAAAAGGTTTGAAGAGGAAAGGATAAGGATAAACTGTGATTTTTTTCAATCAAGTAAGCATTTTTGTCGTACTATTAAAAGCTGCCAAAAATGTCATCATTTCATAAATTAATAATAGTACTGAGAAATTCTACCTTTACCTTATACCAAATCACGTAACTACTATCTCAGTTATTGGACCCAAAGACTACTAATCGAGCATTCCATGAAGGACCTACCTTGGCTTGAAAAGATGTAGTCTCCGAATTGGTTACGGCAGTCCTTATTCTTAACGTATCTCTTCTCAACGAAAATGCTTACGGAAACAATATGCGAATCAATACCCTGGAATCCACCCTAATACATTTTATGTTGAAAAATTGCACACAATAAAGGTAGATAGAGTTTGTGCGGAAAGTGACGGCATCTCACAGCAAGGAACGCCCATACAACTCACGTGTTTTCATTTTCCGAATAAATTCTAGGGATGGTCAGAACAAATGGCTGAGTGATCATACGCATTAGTCATTTCGTGAAAAACGCCCTAACTGGTCGTAAAAGATGTGTTTTTACGATGAATGAACCCGTGTCATAATGGCCGTTTTATGTGACGTGTCGTGTTTGGATGTCGTTTAGTTTTAGTTTGCTCACTGAAATTTAGCGGCCGAAGACTGGACTACATAGAAATACAAAGAATCTTATCAAAAATATGGGCGAACTGTTAATTTAAAAGCCCATTCATTAGTTTAGTTAGTTTTAATTTATGTACCTATTTAAGTAAATTGT
Source organism: Thaumatotibia leucotreta (assembly GCA_025490895.1). NCBI lineage: Eukaryota > Metazoa > Arthropoda > Insecta > Lepidoptera > Tortricidae > Thaumatotibia > Thaumatotibia leucotreta. Next base: position 60,765 of record JALPQI010003884.1, read on the forward strand.
GCAGTTTCGAAAATAAAGTCCAATAAAAACGAAAATATGCTATGCGATAATTCCATCCCACAAATCAAGTCATTACCATTCCTAAATTATTGACGAACTGCGTATAAATAATGGAGTCATTTCCGGTTATCTTGTAGCAGACGCATGTTTGTCTGCTATTCTGGCATAAAAATCTCGATGGCTTTTATAAAACGGAAAATAAAGTGGTGATGGTAATGAAAAATAAAAACGCGTAAAATATCGCATAGAAACACCGTTTATCGTATTCTGATTAGGAAAAAGTAGACCAAAAAACTAAATTAAAAAATTTACATATATTAAAGGCAGCTTAAACTCTGTGATGATATCATTAGCAATATTAGGACCGCAATAACAACATTCATGACAATTTACAAGGTATACCCTACCCTTACCCTTTTAAATCATACCAATAACTCCTAGAAATACAACGGCTATAAAAACAGAGACGACATTTTTCACACTTACTCTGCCTACATTTCGCCTATCTTAATCTCATACAAGGGTGCTTGCCCAAGATTCCACCCTAATAAAAGTGTCAGTCACCCCACTCATCACAGAATTTTCCATCGAGAAGGGACCAGATCTCAATGGACACCGACCCTTTTTGTAAAAATGAAAAATCATGACGACACATTTCCTTGAGGAATCAGGGACGAGCTGGTAAACGGTTGGATGTTATATTTATAAGATACTAGCGACCCGCCCCGGCTTTGCACGGGTACTATACCTACATAGAAACCTTTCTCTTTTAAAAAATCCCATCAAAATCCGTTGCGTAGTTTTAAAGATTTAAGCGTACATAGGAACATACGAGGGACAGAGAAAGTGACTTTATTTTATACTATGTAGTGATAAGAAGACATTTATTTCCATATTATTTACGCAAAAATGTTGTCGGTCTCTGCACTCGGCACTGCCGGTATCGCAGAAGACCGTTAAAACGATAGTGTAGAAGTATGAACGTGTGTGTGTGTGTGCGTGTGTGACTGTATATAAATTAAACCAGACATGGGGATTCATTAGTGTATAATCATGGATTGCAAGGTTTTTTTTTTAATTTACTCTTAATTATAACACCACAGAATTTGTTTAAGACTATCAGAGCAGCACTGTAGGTACGAACATTTTTTATTGTTGATATGGCAGTTATGTCATCTGCTTTTCAAATTAGCTGTCAACGAGTGTTTAACTCGCGTAACTATGTTGCTCTACATTGCGCGCCGAATTATTTTTTATGGAATATTTTGTTGCTCTAATTTTCAGTGAAAGTTATTTGAATGTACTTATTATGGCGTGAACTAACACCCGTTAAGAGCTTCACCCGTATTAGACTTACACCCTATATATGTATGAGTGTGTTGATGTATGTGTGGCTACCGCACTATTTTTATAATGTTTTCTATATCATTAAAGCTAAAACTTTTGAGTAACAATTGAACCTTAATTTTGATTTCTCTGGCCGATAAGTGTCTTGAATGATGATTCTTGAGCAAATTTGCGAATGGTTTTTACATTGCAGGTCAACTGCAAGAAGACTTTATCTAGATTTTATTGTAAGGCACTCGAGAGAGCTTACTGATCTCTTAGGAGAAAACCACAGCCAATGAAACACTAGTTGATAAGTAGTTGATAGACTTGATACTCGTAGTGCACCGATCCTGCTGTTGATTGTCGACTCGTTTTTTTATTGTCCAAAAACTTTTTGGATATGAACTGTATTTGTAAAAGTGTTACGGGTTCTTTCGATCCTTATGCTTAGGTTAAAAACTCTCCCAGAGTTTCTGCCATTGCGACACAATTTTTCATAAGCCGTATATTTTTTTAGCCGTAAGGTGAGTTGGCAAGTAAGGTTTAATGTAAATACACAATACTTCATAGAATCTACGAACAAATAGAACATGGAAGCCACACGCCATACTAAATTGCCTTTGAAAAGTGATCCTGAATTATAGTTGACAAGTGTCACCCCCTCTTCTGTGCCTCACGGTAATGAATTTTAATATCAACCTATAAAAACTTAAACCGCCATTTAAAAATAGTTGTGATAGGTCCATCAAAGTTTTGATTGGCTATATTCTATAAACATTTGTCAAAGATTTTGCGCCGAAATATGCGCGGTGTTAAGAAAAGCGCTATGCCCTGCCTATCTTGGCACAATTGAACAATTGGTTTTGGGGACATTTTTGAGCTGGCGTTAGACGTCCATGGTCGTAGGATATAAAGTATGTAACCGCTAACGCAAACCTTACTTGCCACTCATGGTACGGCTATAGTACCCGTACCATGACTTTGCAAGTATCGGTAACGTTAGATTTTTCTCGATACGTAAAGCAGGCCATCACGCTCGCTCCAATATGTTAGTGCAAGCGCGATAGAAAGCATTACGCATCGAATAAAATTGAACATATCCTTTACTTTGCAACCCATGATACGAGTGCCTACAGGCGTCGAAATCCTTTAATCCCATCCCATCATGTTACGTTACGCTTTTTTTAGATAACCATTTTTCAAGTCCAGGAGCATTTAATCATTGCATTTTCATCGGTTCTTTAAACGAGTAGCAAGATTTTGGGTCTCGCTTGAGATCCCTAACATCGTTTGTCCTAAAATCACTTGCCCGAACTGTTTTGCACTAATGGGCATTAGCCCTATCGATCAGTTGCAATAACACTCATTTTCCATAATGTAATGATTGCCCTAAAACTCACTTGCCCAAATCATTTTTTACCATAACTGTTAAAAACCCTAATGTTATTTTGCATATTCTTCGAAATCCCTAATAAAGTTTCACCTCATGTCATTTAGCCTAAATGTTGTTGTCCTAAGAGACAAAAGCCCTAGCGATCAATAGCCATAACAATATTTATTCATAATTCGGTAATGGTTGCACTAAATTTTTTTTTAAATTAATTTAGCTTTCAGAATATGCTAAAATAAGCCTATTTTGTAGGAAAAACTTTCCCCAAAATCAAAAACGGCCGAGATATTCGACCTCTAATAAAAAAAAAATTGGTTTTGGTCAAAATTACGATGAATGTCGTGTTATTCTGATACCTATTTATTCAAGAATACATCAATCAATGGGGACCAAATCTGCAGTGAGCGAGCGAAGCGAGTGAACAAAACCTCCCGGGCAGATCCGACTCGGATAGGTTAGGTTAGAAGACTACTAGAAGCAAGCTCCCGCCTTAGTCTTCGAGGTTTTTTTTTTGTTGCAACCCAGAAAACTTTTCCCCAAAATCAAAAATGGCCGAGATATTCGACCTAAAATTTAAAAAAAAGGTTGGTTTTGGTCAAAATTACTATGAATATTGTGTTATTCTGATACCCATTTATTCAAGAATATATTAAATAATGGAAACTAAATCTGCAGTGAGCGAGCGAAGCGAGCGAACGAAACCTTCCGGGGCAGATCCGACTCGGATAGGTTAGGTTAGAAGACTAAGGCGGGAGCAAAGTCTTCGAGGTTATTTTTTTTTTATTGCAACCCAGAAAACTTTTCCCCGAAATCAAAAATGGCCGAGATATTCGACCTAAAATTTAAAAAAAAAAAGATGGTTCCGTCAAAATGACGATGAATGGTGTGTTATTCTGGTACCTATTTATTCAAGAATACATTAAATGGTGGGGACTAAATCTGACTACAAATATAGGATAAACCACAATAGGCCATACAAAGATAGGAAATACGATTATTAGGATTATCGATCATTAGGCTTACTGACAATTATGATACATGACTATAATTGCATATAACGTTAGGATGAATAATTGATATGGAAAATGATGATTGGGATATAAGGCATTAGGGAAAACAAAAATCATCCATATGGTATTAGGAAAATTAAAGATATGGCATTATATGAGCGTAAGGACAAATGATCATTCGGACATAAAACGTTAGTGAATGCAAAAATAGGTCAAAAAACGTTAGGGATCCAGATATAGATCCCAAGATTTTATAGACAAATTAACAAGAGTATATGTAAAATAGACTATGTAGTGAGTGGTCTTGTATTAGAGGGGCATTCCTCCGAGCGTTTTAACCGTCGTTACTTTGGTGGCAACATTATTACCCGACTTCCGTGAGTATCTCATACATTTTTGTAATAACTTGGTAGTTGTCAACTATGTCTACCTACATATTCAAAAATTCTTGCTTCTCTCACGGGATTCGTGTGATAAGGCTGCCATCGAAGTCACGGCGGTTGAAACGCTCGGAGAAATGCCCAGAGGAATCAAACAAAATTATTTTCACAGCTTCAAATTTAAATTGCCAAGTCATGTTTTTTTTGGGTGTGTAATGATCCGTATAAAAATACTTAATATATTTTCATTCGATATAACAACAAAAAATATATTTTCGAAGTATATAATCGTTCCTGCGACCTTCACCAGGTCATCGGTCCACCTTGTGGGGGGCCTACCCACGCTACGCCTTCCGGTACGTGGCCGCCACTCAAGAACCTTCCCGCCCCAACGGCCATCGGGTGGCGCAGGACCGGTCATTGTGGCAATCTTTGGGGGAGGCCTATGTTCAGCAGTGGACGTCTTTCGGCTGATATGATGATGATGATGATGATGATGATGATATAATCGTTCATTGTATATAATAAACTTTTGGTATAAAATTAAAATATCTATTATTGTTTAGTATAATGAATAGTTAATATAACACTTATTTTGTATAACCTTCATACGGTATAATTCTCATTTGATATACAATAATAAACTTTTCTGGGTTGCAAAAAAAAAAATAACCTCGAAGACTAAGGCGGGAGCAAAGCTCCCGCCTTAGTCTTCTAACCTAACCTATCCGAGTCGGATCTGCCCCGGAAGGTTTTGTTCGCTCGCTTCGCTCGCTCACTGCAGATTTAGTCCCCATTCGTTAGTAATTATGATCCAAACCAAATTTTATTTAGGAGCCAATATCTTGGTAATTATCAAGTTTTAAGAAAAGTAGCGTTATACTATAAGATCATTATACGAAATATGAATTAAAAAAAAAAAAAAAAAAAAAAAAAAAAAAAAAAAAAAAAAAAAAAAAAAAAAAAAAAAAAAAAAACGTCTCCGAGGTCAACACGTCAAAATCTTTCTGCGATCCGTATTTTACTCTTATTTTATTATATCGGCCTAATTTTGTTACGTGTCTATTTCAAAAGTACTGTCATACATTAATAACGAGCTAAATGCTTTATTCGTTGAGTTCTTTTTAAAATCAAAGTTAATATTCTCTTGAATGATGTGAATGATCCATTTTGACACGTCATGTCACCTAAGAAGCTGTAAACGAATCGCTTAGTCTACTTCATATTTATCTGCTTTTCTTGCCTCGAATGCCTTTATGAAAAAGGAAAGGTCGTATG
>JALPQI010003885.1:0-81305 GCA_025490895.1 Thaumatotibia leucotreta
CATATAAATTTATTCGAAGATGGTGAAACACGCCCTAAAAGTACGTAATAAATAAGAGAGAGTCGATTTCAAGTCCCACCATCAAATGCACCATGCAAGGTGAATGACGAAACCGCATACGAATCTGCATAGGCGAGTGCAGTTGCAACAACAGCGAACAATGCGCTTGGGCAACGTGTGATTAGTGATCCATTATGCATTATACTGCACCTACACTAAAACTAGTACGTATAGAAAAACAACAGATCATACGAAACTTCTGCATGACTAAAATGTATCTATAATATGGTCAGCCTCCGTAGCCTAGTTGGTAGTGACCCTGCCTACGAAGCTGGTGGTTCCGGGTTCGAATCCCGGCGAGGGCATTGTTTGTGTATTTATTTATGACAAATATTTGTTCCTTGGTCATGGCTGTCCATGTACGGTGTATTCGTCCTTACTTGTCTTATCATGTAAACAAACACTTTTTGAAAACATTATCACACTTTTTTCTGCAATTACACATTAATCATCATGTCAAATGTTGTTGCATACTTAATTAAACTCGCAAAGTATTATAATCACTCAAAAAAGCACTGAAAAATATCATTTCTGTAAAGATTTTCGTCAATAAATGCTGTTACGGTCGGATAACTTTAAAAACATCTGACATTGATGTGACATTGCGATGTCTAGGTTGTCTATGTACCATAATGTTGGCATGTCAATATATCGATATTAATACTTAAAGTACAACTCGAGGAAAATGCAATTAATATAAATTGCATTAATTTACCAAAATTTATTAGGGTTTCGTAGCAAAAATGGCAACAACGGAACCCATACTTATAGTTTCGCTATGTCCGTCTTTCCGCAGCATACTTAGCTCAGTGGCCGTTAATACTATAAATCTGAAATTTGGTACAGGTATACATATTGATCATGCGAACAAAGTCATACAATAAAAAGTAAAAAAAAAATTTTTTCGGGTACCTCCCTAATTGGTGATGTGGGGTGATTTTTTTTATTTGCTGTAATCGTATAGTGTGGGGTATCATTGAATAGGTCTCTTAAAAAGAAAAAGGGGCTTTTAAGAAAGTTTTTTTCTAAAGTAAATATTTTCGGAAATAATCGCTCCAGATGAAAAAAAAAAATTGTCCCCCCCTCTAACTTGGCTGGCATAAAAACTATTTCGAACATAATCGGCCCAGCCGTTTTTGAATAACTACGAAACCCTACACTGAGCATGGCCCGACATGCTCTTGGCTGGTTTTTGTAATTGATTTCAATATTTATTTTATTCAAAGACTGGCAGTGCTTAGTTGTCTATAGTTGGACTAAACGTCATACCATATTCAATAAAATCTTCACGTCAAACGTCATTCGTTTCGCTACTTCGCTTCACGTTGTTCGTTACGGGTGCACTTCATGTGATTTTTCTCATGACTAGTGGCGCCTTCGCTGGAGCGACAGAGAAAAATCCTCGAAATTATTATTATTATTTCCTAAGCAGGCAGGCAGTTGTACAACTGATATTGCCTGTATCCAATTGCTCTGCTTTCAAGTGTTTCTTTTATTACTGTTGTGTTTGTCAAGTCGGTTTTTAAACTGGTTGACATTCAGTGCTGAGACCACTTCCTCAGGCAACTGATTCCACTCTCTGACTACTCCGTTGCTCAGGAAAGGAAGTGCTTGTGAGGCTTGTTATGAGACAGGCTAGCAACAAGTTTTAAGTGGTGACCTCTCAGACGGTTTTTGCTGTTACGTTTGAATATGAGATGGAAATTTTCGAGTGAAATTTTTCGAATTTAACCATAGTTTTTGATATAATCTTATACGAATTAATTCTCTTCCTGACAGACGATGTAAAATCGATAATCCTCTATTTACGTACCTAAGCAGTGAAATTATCGCTGACATTTCATTATATCGACATTTCTAATCACTAGTGATTGTCTTTTGATCATCGTTGACGTTTTGTTTGTTTCACTTGGTCTGTGGTTTGTTTACATGATAAGACAAGTAAGGATGAATACACTGTATTTAAGTATCTATACGTATCTATCTCGCCTGGTACCCACATCACAAGCCTTAATTGAGCTTACCGTGGGACTAGGTTGATTTGTGTAAGATTTCCCAAGATATTTATTTTATTTATTAAAGCTCTCCTTTATGAGCTTGAATCTATGAATTATGAGATTTATGAGTAATTAATGATAGCTCTTAAAAGTCACAAACTACCGTTATGCTATTCTCTTATCCACACATTCGACGCTGCATTCGTCAACGAGCTCGACGACGAGACAGCCTTCACTTCGACGTAGAGCGCAGCGCTGCGAAAAACAGTATTCACTAACGTAGAACAGCTTATCGTCGAACTGTAGGCGGTAACTCTCGACGCAGTGTAGTTCTAGCTCACGCCGCATTCGTCGCCGAGCGCTAGTGTCGTTTAAAGTGCATTAGTGAATACCATTTTTAGGCTCGACGCTGCCGCAGCGCTGACACAGCGCTGTTAGCAAGGCGGTTTCCTTAGTGAATAACACTGCTGATATTTTAAAGAGGGTTCTAATTAATTCGATCTTTTTCTGGCCGCTCCTATATTTATATTGATTTGATGGCAACAACCCGTGCAGAAGTTTCACTCTACATCGTTTACCAACACTTGCAATTATTAAGTACTTAATTTTCTTTATTTCGTGTCTTCCGCATTTTTTTGATTGTTTGCTATCTATTTATGTTACTAATTCCAAGCATATATAATTATTCTATTTTCCTGACCTTTCAGGGGTGGTGTTAAAATTTTCTGGTATAAAACTACCTATCCTTTCTATGGACTTAACTATCTCAACACCAAATTAAGACACTACGTATTTATAAAATTGATAGGGATATCATTTCAATAAGTACTCGAAACCTTAAAATAAAAAACAAACGAGGCCGCTCTAAAAACCGATTCAGAGAACACGCAACATATTGCCGGCGAAACGAGCCTAATTAGAAGTAGGTACTATTAATACGAGAACAAAGAAGTCGTCACTCAAGAATCTCAGAATACATGTATTCCGATCAGTTACACGAGTTACAAGTCTCAAGAAAAAGAATACCATACAACTGGTGACTTTAGGAAAAAAATGGGCTCACCGGATCCGGAGTTTTCCGGAATGTTCCAACAGGACAATCTTTTAAACAACATCAAAATTCATTTAAGCGTTTTTTTTCTTCCAGTTGTTCCTAATTAAAATACAATAATGTGACCACCCTCCACCACTCACTTTGATTTTTTCGATAGACTCTATTGCTATGTAGAGTACTAAGTAATAACGTATGCGGAGTGAAATTTGCACAAATTTTGAACAAGTAAAAACAAAATAAAAAAATTAAATTTAACTTGTGTCTCAATGCTAAATTAATTTGTATACAATTGTTAATTAAATTGGATAGTTTTGTCGGGTTTGGCATCTTTCTTTAGAAATTATGGCCAATTGAGTAGAACAATGTCGCACAACTGCATGTATTTTCCACAAGACACATTTGCTAAGGCCAAAATCGACGATGATTCTGATTTTTTAGAAGAAGGCAAGATTTGAAACACTGTTTTATAAAAATCTCGCATTCTTTTCGTTTCCAATAAATGATATTAGAAACCCTAGTGTAATGTAACAATTTGGCTACAGCCACTTTTCAGAAAGAGCTCGAATAAAGGAAATTACGTTAACCCGAATCACAAAATCGAACAGGGAGCTCAGAAATACTTCTAAATATGACAACAAAATTGATGAAAAACATCCTCAAACCATGGGCATTACGAAACATAAACAAAGAGCAAGCCTATCAACACGGAAAATAAAAATAAAAAACTTTGAAAATATGACTTCGCCATTTGATCAAAAAGTGTAAAAAACACTGCTTTTTCAGTAACGGATGTCACGGTGAACGACTTATAGCTAATTTCAATTAAATATTTTTAGCATAATAAGTAAGTATCAATAGACCAATTAACAAGAATATGAAATATAATGAGCAAAGGATTTTTATTTAAAAAGTTTTCCTACAGAAGATAAAATTAGAGGCAAGAAAAATGCTAACATTTGTTTTTTCGACATCAATGGATAAAGTATCATAAAACTAAAGTTATACACTTTGGATTCAAGTAGTTTTTATCTTGCATGAATACTTGTTAAAATCGATATTAAAAAACGTACATGTTCAAGATTTAATATAATATTAAACTTTGTGCAGATTTCATTCCGCATACGTTAATAGTAAGCATGTAATCACAGCTAGCTATATACATTAAGCATGTCAGTGGTTATAACCATTTTTCTTTTCCATTAAAAAGAGACTTCAACCAATATCTCCAGGATCATCAAAATCCGACTTGGTGCCAACGGAACCATCTCGGCTTTATAAACATTCGATTAAAAAGATTTATTTAGAAAATCGGTCCACGAAGCACGATTCTTCGAGAACTTACAAAAAAAAATCAATCTAATTGAGAACCACCTTTTTCGCGATCGGTTTAAGTTGTCACCCTTAGAATTGTCATCTCATCATCATCATAAACTTAAGAGCTAGGCTCTTGTCAGTGGAGCAATTTCCACGCTTCTCTTTCCTGGGCTTTCTCCTTGACTTGATACGACACCACGTGCACCTTTTCTTTTATTTGGTCCATATAGGGGGGGGGGGGTCGGGGGTCCTTTAAGGAAAAGTTGGGGGAAAGAGATAGAGAGGAAGACCTCTATATCTCTTTCCCCCAACTTTTCCTTCTATTATAATCTTTAGATACTCGTCGTCGTCGTAATTGTCATCTCATCTGGCCATAATATTTAGGTCAAACGAAAGCTCAGTTTATCTTTTTTAGCCGTGTTTACAAATGTTCGCTCAGCATTTGTAATACTTCACGATCCTTGCCATTAATAGCACGCGATTCAGTTCTCACAGTTAACGAAAATAAAAGGCGGTACCAACGGACTTTCTTACTGATATACGCAGTTGGGATTCTCCATGAGACACTCGGGAATTTTAAAATGTTCCTAAATTCCTGGTTTCTGAGTAACGTTTCACGAATTGTAACACTGCAGTGAAAAATAAAATAAGAATATAATAATATCTGGAACAGGATTTAATAATGACACCTATTTCTTCGCAATGTCATATTCTATTGAGAAAACTCTTTTAATGGTTTAGGGGCAATAAGTTACGAGACTTGCCAGCATGTGTATGGGTGATGAGCAGGTACCGTAGCTTATAGACGTCACTGACGCCAGCAACTGCATGAATCGTTTAAATGTAGCCAATGTGTGTCAATGACTTGAATTCTGACCTCGATTTCATATGTACAAGAATTTGTTAAGAGAATGTAGTTTTCAAAATTAATTTAGAGTTTTAAGCTTTAAGACACAAGTCGCTACACGTGTATCGACTCTGCCTAATTTACATGAGTAACTACAACTTCCGAAAACTCAGTCTTAAAAGACTCCAAGACTTTGGGAGACTAACAATGTTAAGGTAATTATTTATAGATTTGCGTGGTAATAGCGCAGAAGAGGCTACAAAAGGCAAACTGGTAGCAGGGTTGACTTAATAAGGACGTAATGAATCGTTAAGGCCCTTTAAGTAGAGAGATTGATTTATTGGAAATTAAATTATTACTCCCCGAACGGGTTGAGCTCTTCAACGCAGAGAATATAATTTACATAATCTTCAAAGTTAGAAGGAACAATTTAACGTAGAACGTTCCATAATTTAATCTGCATTGAAAAATTAAAGCTTTAGAATTAACGACCGAATATAAAAAGAAACATGTAACGTAACAGAAAAACAATGTCAGAACAACATGGTTAACGTAAATCCATAGAAACTTGTTAAAACGCCAACGAAATGAATTTACCACCGCAATTTACAAAACAATGACGATTCTCGTCACATATAAACGATAATAAACGCTAAATTGAAGACTTTTGTAAGCCAAGCACGTCCCGTGAAGAAATGTACAATCTTTTTAGCCAAATTAGAGAAATATATTATGTAAGGGACCCACGCTCGATTGACAGTTTTGGAGGATAATGGGATATAGAAATGCGAATAAACACATTTTGGCAAATATCCTAAATTGGGCCAATAAAGAATTTGTACGTTTCCAACAGAGTTTTATTGATTGCCAAAATTTTCGATTCGTGTTTTTACTACAGCGAAACTAATATGTGATACCTGTTAAGGACTATATAAATATTGCACAATAATATATAAATATATATTTAGGAGGTTTCCTTAGGACTTAAGCTCTTCAGCAGGATTGACTTGACATCTAAGGCAAAATACAGGGTTATTTTTTCACCAGTACAATAAATCAACATACGTAATAGTAGTCCAAGTTACAGAATACTAACATTTTTTGTTACTACCCCTTTAGAACAAAAAAACTAAAATACCGATGTTTGAACTTATCCGCAAACCTAATAAGAAAATTGGACGCATTACGCATTATCAATGTACATAACTAGCAAAACACACGAACTGGCAACTGTTTGTTTACAACGTCATCGCACGTGGCATGGCGGCTTAGAAAAGCGACAATGATAATTAACTTATGATTATGACTTGGCAAAAAAATTTTACTTGATCCCAAATCTTCCTTCATACTTGCACTAAGGACAGAAACTTTCTTCATTGAGGCGTATTTAAACACTTGAAATCAACTTCATGCACAATGATTGGAATAAAAAAAACATACCTGATTAATGGAGTCCATTTCTCATACTAATTAATTCATTCACATACTTAAGCAAGTGTTCAAACTGTTGGCCGTGGTTATCTAAACACACTCTTGCCCGTTTTTGAATGTTTCCTTCGATATTTCCCAACACAAGTCTGTAGTTCTCACTTTTAAGTTCATCAAATGCACTTATTATTAGATTTTTTAAGTCTTTTAAATTTTGGGCCTACCCTCACCCCACAAAAACAGTCACATGGGGTATGGGGTCAAATCTGTTGACCTGGCTGGCCATAGCTATAACACTGGCATTTTCCAGGCGGGGCACACTTTCTTCAGCGTATAGCCGCTGGGCTGCCACTGCATTTTCCCCAATGAGAAAATAACTACGAACCATTTCGTACGAGCAATTTCCGACTGAAGGTAGTACGATGCGGCGCGTGCGCACATACCTACGTCAACCGTGACGTCTTATCATTAGTAGGCCCATTATTTTGCATTTGCATGAAGGATAAATTAATAATAAATGAAAAAAAAAAAATGTCAATTTTATTTGATAAATGTAATCTATTATCGATACCAAATATGTGGGAAAATTTATTGTACCGGTGAAAAAGGGTTGTCTATTGTTTGTCCGACAGTTATTTAACATAATATTCATATGCCCGAATCTAACTTGCCCGAATTTCATTCGCCCGAATGATTTGTTTACCATAAAAAATGTATGACATACTGCTTGTTTACCCGAATATTACCTTCCATAATCATACAATGCCATCCTATTTCTTTTCCATATTATTAAGCGCAATAATATGGTTTAATAGAATATTCGAATGCCAGAAGCAATTGTTGCCATATTAATTGTTGGCCATATTATTAAGTGCAATAATATTATTTAATGGAATATTCAAACGCCATCAGTAATTATCAGTTTTTTCAAATAAGTACTAGCTATATTATCAAAAGTTACAAGCGTTTGAAAAAACGGGCTTCTGGGAACCGGTCGACGAAGCCCCGCTGCGGGGCTTCTATTTCTGTTCTAAGGGATGAAAGGTACCTAACGAACCTATCCAGGTTAGGGTGGGGGAACTACAATATGTTCTTTTTTAATGCGGGGGGCTTCGGCCCCCGAGCCCTCCTTGTGGGGGGCTTCGCCCCCCCCCCCCCCCCCCCGACCCCCCTTTTTGGTTTTACAAAAATGAGGATGCGTAAACAATGAATTAAAAATACTTAAGTATTTTTTAGTCAACGCTTTTAACTCCGCGTTCCCTAGAAACCTAACCAATCCAAGTTGGTTTTGCCCTGGTTTATTACTTGAACATATTTTTAAACCATTAACCTAGCACTGTGTATGCACAAAATTAAGTAGGCTAAACGAGTAGGATGCCATTTAACATTATGACAAATATTCTCGGCCAAAAAATTTAGGACGACGTTATGCGACACCACAGGCACCCAGAATACTAAGATCTGAAATCGAATTGGAGATCAAAAATGTAAACAAATGGGATACCACCACAAAAAAATATCGCGAGAGGTGGGTAATCTAAAATCATTGAAATACTTTTAAAAAAATGCGCACATGCACGGCACTGACGGTACGTATAATTTTTAAATATTTTACTAATTTTTAATATCATACATTATTTTTTTAATCATATATTTATCTAGTTTTAATAAAATGTAGGGTGTTTAATTTATACTACTGGCAATGATAAGAAGTTTTAAACATTTGGTGCGCAGTTATAGTAATGTACTGAAAAAAAACAAAACAAGATGGAGCTCCAAAGGACTCTTTTATGAATCCATAAACATAAACTCGTAAAATTTAGCATTACAAAGTACATGAAAACAGATATTAGTATTTTTACCTACAAATCAATAATTTTAATTTTTTTATAGAAATTGATTCGATTGTAACTATAGATGAAGACTGGAATTCGTTCCCCGACTATCTTAAAGATTAAAGTACTTAACACGACATTGGTTTTCAACATTGATTATGTTGATTACTTACATCATTCTAGCAAATTTTCTAGGTATTATTTTTGTAATCAGGAACCGTGGACACTCAGCCGTATGTTTTTTATAGTCATGTCCAAAAATATGTTAATGATTGTGATACTTGTGTATCGAACATACTTTGACTTTCGCGTATCAACACCTAAACATCAAACATTGTCTTAGGTTTAGCACCTGTAAGGATAGTTTGTAAGTGTGCAAATAAATAAAATAAAATAAATAACCCATCTCAAAATGCGACGTTAATTTATAAAGGTGTTAAAAAATAAAAAGTTTTATACCGCTGGAATGTCATTTTAACATTGACTTTATAATGTCATGTCATTGTCATAGATTGTTTACATTTTTGATCTCGAATTCCATTTCAGAGCTTAACCTAACCTACTTTTTAATAGCAGTTTCACTTTGTGGAGGGTCATTTGGATGACAAGTTATGTTATGGCATGTAATATTTACGGATTCCGATGATTCTGACAAAAAAAATTATGGAAATTGTCTTTTCTGGTAGCTAATTTGGATGACAAACGATGTTGTGGCATGTGATAATTACGGATTTCGATGATTCTGACAAATGACATTATGAAAATTGACTTTATGGGAAACAAAGTTTCTGGCAAATGATTAATATAGTAAACAATAAGTACGGCATAAGATGTTATCAGAAACAATATTATGTGTGTTCAATAGGATGGCAAATAAAATTATGGCAAATGAAATTCTGGCAAATGGGGGTATCCCGTGAAAAAGTAGCCCTGTATAAATAATGTCTCATTCTGGATTTATTGGTTTAAAAAGATTTGTGTTTAGAATGTAATGTAAACATTACTTGAATATTTGTGAGTAAGACACAAAATAAAGTTGGCCATTATCGCAAATGTTCTTTAGAACAACTTAATACTTTAATCGTCTACAGCTAAATCAAGTAAGTATTAAAATTACTAATTGATAAACAGAGACCGCCGTAAGTTCTCTAGAAATGGTTACACATTGTATTTGTTACACGGTATACAACAATTTCTAGAGAACTTGCTTCACATGTAAATAGTTGACAGGATTAAATACCTTCCGAAGTTTCCAACACAGCACGTGGGAGATAGGGAGTGCCGCAGGGTTTTCGAAGTCAGTTTAACAATTTCATAACTTCTTGTTGAATCAGAATTTCCATATGCTACACAAAGTCATAAATTCACAAGAGCCTTGCAAAAACTGTTAACGAGTATTGAGTTACTTAAAAATGGACAACAAAGTCAAAGAAAAATTGGTCACAATACTGAAGGGCTGACTACAATCGAAAAATAACATTTTCCTAAATCAATATGAGTAGCTTTCACCAAACCGAGATATTGCAAGTATTAATGTTACTTTCTGAAATAATCCACCGGACACGGAATAATAAGACAAGGGTTATTTAACATAATGTCCGCAATAAATCAAAGATGGTCGAAACGGAAACTGTAACGGATCTCAGTGGATCCTGTCCTGGGGAGAGTTAACTGATAATTCTTCGGCCTTATTTCAATGAGATTAAGGTCTATTAATGATCAAGATTCAAGAATCTTTAAAAGCAACACTTATTTCACTTGCTTACCGAGAACGGGAGATAATCGAACTAGTATGGTTTCTATAGGATGTAACAGAAATAGTGTCAATTTTAGTAGTAAGGTTAAATTCTGCATCATATTCTGATTAGGAAAAAGTAGAACTGAGGAGAAAAAACAGATAAAAATATATTGTTTTTGCCAGAGACTACGAAATTATATCAATGCTTCATACAAAACGATTTATTTAATGAAAACGTGAGCTGCATAGCAAATGTTTGGTGTGCGACAATATGTTGAGGTGAGATAGTCTTCCCGTCTTTTAATAAATATATTAAGAAAAGAGCGATGGATAGTCTATCTCGCGGTGACATACTGTCTCACCAATGCCAATCATGTATTAAGCATACTGAACGCACCAATAGAAATGGTATGCTTATTTTACGATTTTCGCAAATTTCGAGCATCCGTCTCTATCACACTAATGACATTATTGTTGGAGTGATGTGACGACGACAAATGATGGAAATTTACGAATTTCGAAGTTTGCAGTATTAGGTCAGGTTATACTGGTTTCACGCAGGAGTCAGGGATGCGCTTACGCATCGATGGGAGTGGATGGACACATGACGCGGACGCGAGATCATTACCGGTCTCCTTTTTGCTCTTTTGGCGGGCATACGCATTATGTGGCTTTGAGCTTGGCTGCGTTTCTTGAAAGCAGGTGCTATTGTGTACAAGGTTTAAGAATAACGACGTTCAGTATCGTACATTTCTTATCCTGACCAACTCGAAAATCGAAATTCGTTAATTTCGAGGATTATTCTTTGTCACTATGAGAGAGACAAATCCTCGAAATTTGCGAATTTCGACGTTCGCGGTAGGGTTTATGAACTTATGATCGTCGCTTGTTTATCGTCATTGCCGTCATGATCTGACGAGTGTCCAAGCGCGAAAGTGAAGCGTAAAAGTGCATTCAGACCAAACGAGCATTCGCTATTCTAACCCCCTACTCTACGAAATTCGATCGTTACACAAAACGTAATTCGTTGATTTCGTAGAGTGGGGGATAGAATGGCGAATGCTCGTTTGGTCTGAATGCACCTTAATACGATAACCAGTAAAAGCAGAACCATCATAAGCCAGCTGAATTGAAAGAAGACACTTCATTTGTTCTAATAACAGCACAATACTCGAGTAACTTATTACGCCGTTAAATTTCTATTTTTATGAAACTTGTTTCCGCAGAGGTTCATAATAATTATAAAAACACCGCTAAGCTTATACTCGAACCTCATGCAAAAAATACTTGAAACTTGTTTACCTTACAAGTATGTACGCTCGACGATGATTGAGTGTACTTGAAGACGCGTATTAGTACTCTTACCTGGAAAGAAAAAAACAATACAATTATATATTAAACCTGACATAGAGAAATTATCTGTCACTAATTTAATTTTACATATTTTGAAGACTTCCTAATAAGTACTTTTTACTGATAAATGTGGCCAAAAATTCGTTCTCAATCAATATTTTTATTTAATTTCTTTCAGGACCCATCTGGATTTGTCATTCTTTAAACGAAAGTTGTTTTCCGAGCACATAGCCCACCTAACGAAGACCAAACGTTGCCTATCGGGGGAAATAATTCGTGTATAAGCGAATTTTGGTATAGTTGTAGGGAATGGTGTTTTAAACCATGTACTAAAAGTACTGGTGGTTAGGGGTGGAGCTAACGGGGGGAGGGGGGTGTAAAGGTCCTTATTTTTAATGTTTCGTATATAACTCGTAAACCGTGGTTTGTAGTAGAGGTGTGCGCCGATCGACAAATCGTCGGCGGCGGCGTCCGATGGTTTTTTGACCGGCGGCGGCGGCGTGATCGGCGTGAAATCGGCGTGACCTCGACTGAATTCGAAACAAAGCTGTCGCCCAGAAATGTGGTCTAAACGTTCCATATTTAAGTAATTGAAGTATGTACTTCATCATAAGACATTAAAAATACTTCAAATTATCATCATAATCATTTCAGCCATAATATAAGACGTCCACCGCTGAATGTAGTATAGGCCTGAAGGCCTCCCCTTTGAACCTCGATTTATAGTGGTTAGAAGCGATCTACATCCACCGCCTCCCGGCGATCTTCATAATTAATTGTTTGTCCATCATCGGACGACTAAGCTCCGTTTGCAAGACTGTGGTCTTCAATCAATATGGCCTTTTTTTTCGTGCGGAGATGCGTTACGCATACCACCCGGGGGACGGACCCGGGTGGTTATGTGGGACTCCGAGGGCTAATGAGGCCCTGGTCTACCCACTAAAACCCCACGGTCTGCCGCCAAGACGCTTTAAGGTGAGGTCACGGGTACGCCTGAGCACACTTCCGCGACCTCGCAGCGGCTGTCCAGGGCTCTGGACCCATCTCCGAAAGGAAAAATCCTTCCTTCCCTCCTCCTCGTTTCGTGCGACGCATGGCGCACGCACTGCTACTCAGGGACCCTTGTGTAGATGGCAGGTGCCCCCGAGCCTGCCGCCCACAGGTACCCTTAAGGGGGAAGTCGGCGGTCGTATGCCAACCGCCGCCGCCCCACACGTTTGCGGCGCATTGGCTGGGAGGCCGGATCTTCCTCCCTGCCGCGCTCCGCTGCCTCCTTCTGCGACATCAAATCCTCGCAAAAGGAGGCCATTGCCTTCCATGACCTCTCACCTTGGAGCATTGCTTCCACTATAGTGGAGCGCCGTGTCTTCGGCGTCGCCGCAATGGTGGCACTGCATCGTCGGATCCCTTCCCGCCACCCTACACTGGTATCTTCCGAAGCAGCCATGCCCTGAGAGGATCTGGGTAAGGTAGAAGGAAAGGAACCCCTTCTCTCTTCTTCTTCCGCTCTCCAGTAGGGGCTCCAGTCGCTCTTTCCAGTTACGGAGGAGCACTTGACTTGGAGTCGAGTCTCCATCGTCTGACCTCTTCGGGGAGTGAATAGTTCCCCGTAGCCCGCGCTTCGGTGATATGCCAATAAATGTCGGCCAGTACCGTTGCGTCAAGGTCCCAGGGTGGGGCCCGGACCGTCTCCTCGTAGGAGACGGTCCGGTATGCCTTCGCCATCCTAGCTGCCATGACCCGCTGCGGCCTCCGCAATTGGATCTGATTTTGAGCAGTCATCAAGGCGTCAGCCCAGATAGGTGCCCCGTACAGGTCAATCAATATGGCCTGCCCATTGCCACTTCAGCTTTCTAACCTAACTCAACATTTCGTCTTATGGCACTGCGGTATGTCGAACAAAATTAATTGCATAGTTTCCCAAACATTGCCCAACCGAGTTGAATTCGATCTGTTGACATCTTTCTCGAAGTTGAACTTCTTCATTGGACTATTTGTCCTACGTAGGCGTACAAGTCAAAAACTTGGAGTACCGAGTTTTCAACAGAAACTGGGATGGGCACAATATTGGCATTTGACATAAGTTTCGTCGTGTCTATGTTAATTTTTATGCTCACTCATTGGGAACCTCCTTTGAGGTCATCGAGGATCGTGCTGAGTTCCTCCATAGGCTTGGCATGACAACGATGTCGTCGACAAACCGAAGTCGAGTGGAGTGATGTATTCGCTGTGTGTGGTCATGCCAGTTCCTCGTCATCCCAGGAACTTAAAGGTGTCTTCCATTGCGGCAGTAAACAGTTTCGGAGAAATAACGTCTGTGTTACGCCTCTTCGCAACGGAATCATGTTCCTGCTCTGCTCCTGTATTCGGTCCAACATTGTGACTTCAACACATCGATCTACCGATAGTCATCGCTAAAGACACAAGTACCGCTCACATTTCCACTGAACCGAAGGCTTTCTCATGGTCAAGTCCGTGTTTTACACAGTCTGATGACCCTAGAAAACAGTTCAAAAACATGGCTCAGGAACGAGACGGGCTTGTAGTTCTTCAAACGGGTGTTATTAATATTACCTTTTTTGAAGAACAACACCAACTTGGATCTGTTCCACGTGTCAGAAGTCAGAAGTCGAATTACAGAGCTAGAGACATAAAGTACCGATGTAACACTCCCTCCTAGAAGCTCCGTTATTTCGTCATCGCCCGGCGCCTTGTTGGTCTTAATCTGCTTTAGAGCAATCTTAATCTTGTATTGACTTATGTCCGCGATGTCTACGGTATAAGGTCAGGACAACTTGGCTCTTGGATCTCTTACTAAGCTGTCAACGGGCTTTACGTCCGAAATGTACGACTGGAACTGTTCATAGATCCTTTCGATCTCACCGAAAATCTATGCTTTTGTTAACTTTATGCTAGCATCTTCCCGTTTCGACTTTGTTAGCTAGTTTTGACATAGTGTGTTCGTGGGTTTACGAATATTGCAGGTCTATTTAAAAAAATATATTGTAATAGTGTTGTTACAAACGGTCTACGATGCATTTTGAAGTGATTCTGTTAATATAAAAACAAAGTGCGCGGTCAAATTGTAAACCTTTTCTTTTATTATTAAAAAGGAGTCTTAAGTTATCCCGCCATCGCCGACGGGGTTTGCCTGGTCTCCGATTAGAGTTGTGGGGCACCCACTCTGTGGTTATTTTGGCCCACAAATCATCCGGCATGCGGTAGACATGACCCGCCCAGTCCCATTTTAACTTAGCCGTTTTCCGAGCTACAACCTTTTCTTTTACTGGGGATTAATTATAAGAATTAAAAAACGAATCAAAAATTTTGACACGCCGGTCAAAATCATCGGCGGCGGCGGCGCGGCGGCGCGGCGCACATGTCTAGTTTGTAGCAAAAAACGGTCTAGTACATAAGTAATCTACATAAAATTCTCTACAAAAAAGATATACGCGTGTTTCCTCTAGGACTAATGTGTCATGAGATAAGAAAGCAAGAAGATGGACACTATAGAAATAAACACATTTGTTTAAGTAGGTATGGCACATACAGAATGCTTGCGAACATTCCAAAAGATTGTAATGCTCAATTCCTGATCATATTTAGAGTCTTTAATGTTATGTAAAATTTTCTGGATTCGGCTTGGTTTCAGAGATAATCAACCTTTTTTTCGAAATTAGTTTTTCGTTGTAACTCGTCATAAAACTTCTTTTTGATTACAATGCTACCTCAATGTGTTTTAATATTACCACACCTTTTGCCTGGCAATCAAAAAATGGGAATAAACTTGATGAAAAATCCTGTCCCAAAAAAAAATTTTAAAACAAATCATTTTAACAAATTCTTGTTACGATAAAAAGTACTGTAAATGTTAAAAAGTATGCAAAAAGTCAAAAAAAAAGAAAAAAAAATTTTTTTTGGTGGTATTTAACATAGGTCTCATAATAATTTTTGTTTGTGTTGATGTCTAGAATGCATAGTTAAAATCTTTTGACGATGAGATTATGAGAATATTTTAGGTTTAGAAGATAATTAGGAATTTTATTTTTACAAATAAGCATACAGGGCGCGCCCGCATGCGTGCATTCCAAAATATTTTAAGTATGCATTCTAGATATCAAAATAAACAAAAATGATTATGATACCTAATGTCAAATACCACCAAAAAAAATTTTTTTTTTCTCTTTTATTTTAGACTTTTTGAATACTTTTTAACATTTACAGTACTTTTTATCGTAACAAGAATTTGTTAAAATTATTTGTACTTTTTATCATAACAACAATTTGTAAAAATTATTTATTTTCATATTTTTTTAGGGACTGGTTATTTCGTCAAGTTTATTCCCATTTTTTGATTGCCAGGCAAAAGGTGTGGTAATATTAAAACACATTGTGGTAACCAAGCCGAATCCAGGAAATTTTACACAACATTAAAGACTCTAAATATGGTCAGGAATTGAGCATTAAAATCTTTTGGAATGCTCGCGAGCATTCTGTATGTGCCATACCTACTTGAACAAATGTGTTTATTTCTTTAGTGTCCATCTTCGTGCTTTCTTATCTTATGACACATTGATCCCAAAGGAAACATTCAAATATCTTTTTTGTAGAGAATTTTATGTAGATTACTTATGTACTACAACGTTTTTTGCTATAAGCCACGGTTTACGAGTTATTTACGAAAAATTAAAAATAAGGACCTTCACACCCCTCTCCCCTCGTTAGCTCCACCCCTAACCACCAGTACTTTTAGTATGTGGTTTAAAACACCAATCCCCACAATGATGCCAAAATTCGCTTAAACACGAGTTTTTTCCTCTGAGTTTCCTTCGTTTGGTGTACTAACAATCCATGGCCATATCACGATATCCCAATGAAGAGCGATATTCTAAATTTAAAAAAATTGTATCGATGACATTCACGCTGAAACAGGCGCATATATTTTTCTTCTACTTTGTCACCTTTCTTAGGTTATTTTTTGTCACTAATACCAAAAAAATGATTTAAAATTACTTTTATGATTTTCGAATCACCCTCATGGTATTTAAAATGAAATGAAATTTATTTGTATCTGAGTATTACTCATGTTTTGTCAGTGTTATTGACCTTAGTATCCTTTTTGTGGGCGTGCGAACAAATACGGGTTTTGCACTTCTGCTTTTATTACAAAGAATGACAAGTCGCATTAAAGTATTATGGGACTTGTAATTCTTTATAAGGGATCTGCTTTGAGCAATTGAACAATATTTTTTAAGTACTTATCATTTATATCAGGCTGTGTGGTGACGGCAGTAAGAATACATTTGTCACCACCCCAACCACCACCTCCTCCTGCGGGTGTCGTAAAAGTTGAGTAAGGGATTGAAGTGTCACTGATCATTATTTGATAAAAGAATGACGATGGGCAGGAGCGTCATCATAGTGGACACATTACTGCGATCGTCAATCCGCTTGCCCAGCGTGGCGATTATGGACATTTACCTCCTAATGCGTGTATCTATACGCAGAGTTAACAGGAGAGGCCTACGTCCAGCAGTGGACTATCATAGGCTGATGATGATGATGATTTATCTTTAGCTTCGCAGAGTACAAGACAGAGCTACAAAGTTTAAGCAAACATACAAGTTTAAAATAACCACACTAATTGCTTCATTTTTTACAAACAACCGTTCACTACATCAAATAACTTCAGTAACAAGCTTTTGGTCCCTCGAGTTCCCAAAAGTTGGCACTTAATTTGTAACTTCGGTTTTGTTTAGTTTAGTAATTGGAAAGGCATTTGACAGCGTTCGAAACTAAGAAAATAGAGAGTGGAATATAGGATGTGTGATATGTGTCTGGCATTAACAAAATTTTGGCAGTGAAATTGATGTAATGCTAATCTACATTTTTCGATTACGGAGGAATCCCTCCCCTAGGGTCCTTTTGTAAAACATACAGGGCAGTAAGGGCCGCCTTCGCCCCTCAAGTCAAAATAAAAGTACCTGATCAATTCTCAAAAAGTTTGTACACTTGGATCACGTCTTAAAAATTGGCAAGCTGGTAGTCAATGATGCTGAGCAAGATCCACCACATTTTCAAAAATGTCCCAAAATTTTAGTATGAAACATTCCTTTTTTGTAACCCAAAAATGTGTGTGTGTTGTTACTACAAAATACTAATTTTCTGGCATATCTCGGGAAAAGTGACGATCTTTTAGACCACACTTACTACCACTACCAAATACACTTTTTTAAATTTTCTCAGCACCATTGTCTCTACCAGCCTACTAATTTTTATCGTAAAACGTAATCCAAATGTAAACTTTTTGAGTAATGCTCACCTAATCAAGTGCTGAATGCCTTCGGCACAGTATTGCAAGATAATACAAAAAAAACGAATTAGTTCGCTTTCAGACAATCAACTTGAAGTTGGTGTTTTAGCATACCAATTTGACGTCTATAGATGTTGCTGCACTCCAGTGACACGGTTACATTTTACATCACATCATCAGCCTATGATAGTCCACTGCTGGACGTAGGCCTCTCCTATTAACTATGCGTATAGCAGCATTAGGAGGTAAATGCCCATAATCGCCACGCTGGGGATTGGCGATCGCAGTAATGTGTCCACTGTGATGACGCTGCTGCCCATCATCAATTTTTTATCAAAAAAATGGTAAGTGATTTTTCAATCCCTTAGTCGACTCTTACGACACCCGCGGGAGGAGTCGGGGTGGTGACAAATGTATTCTTACTGCCGTCACCACACGGCAACATTTAACGGCACGGTTACATTTAATAGGTATTAACCCGTAAATGATATGCTCATTACGTGGTTCGTTCTCTACTCATCTGAATCAGCAGGAGGGTGTGTGTATGTGTGCAACCATAGGAAGGGGGAAGGTCCCTATTAAGTCGTTCCGTAGGCTTATGATGGACCTCTGTTTAATCGTTTATTGTCGTTGCTTTCACGTTCTAACAAGTAGGCGATTGCCAAAGTGACGCGTTGTACCTACGATGAACGATTAACGCCTGACCACCAAAAGTCACCTGGGCATATTTTAGCAAAATTAACATACCTGATTACCTATTAATAAAATACTAGAGCAGATATCAATTAAACACTCAGTACTTAGGTGGATAATTCGTTTTTACAAAAGAAGAGGCTCCACAGTTAGACAGTTAGTACCTACACTAGAAATTTATTTCGAATAGTAAAGTTATTCTGCATACTAAATTGGCTATTTTAATTGGCAATATTTTACTCAAGCTTCCACGCAATTTCCATATTATATCACCAGAGAAGATTGACGCAATTTATTTTGCACATATAAGAGTGACTAACTATGCAACAAAGTTGCAAACTAGACTTACCTCCTATTCCCTATAATTGTACCGGATAACTCTAAAACCTGTTCTAAAAGGTGTCAAGCTAAGTGGACATGGCCGTCATGGGTTCTACCCTCATTGATCACTCCGACGCATTGAGGAACCTCCGTACTAAAAACTTTTGTCAATAGGTATATTTTTGATACGAGCTTTTATCACAGACTTTTTTTGTGATTTCATCAACTAAAACGAGTCTAACGAGCTCAAACTCGAAGGGGTTGTGTCGTTTAGTTTCTATGTTCCTGTCATCACCTTTCAACTCCATCATTAGATCAGCTCTCAGGGCATTGTCATGCGTCTGACATATGTATATAAAAAGATCAACTAGTAATCGGGAAGTGTATCAAATTTAACTCGCAAGATTCGATGAACAAACATCGCGAAAGGAAATACTACATAAAATATTGTAAATTTAATATCGACCGGAGTTGGATCTGAAGAAATTTGATATTTTAAGGAAAGATAGATAAGAGAAGGAATATAAGCGTATATTCCTTTTAGGTGCGACTGAAGCTCCAAGGAGTGAAGAGAAATTTCTTCTACAAAAGTGGTAAAGTTCGCGAGTTCAGTATTTGGTAAAATAAAGAAATAATGACTATTCCATACTATGTCACGTGGTAATAGTTATATCTCTCTTGTCATGAAGTAATTAATTCTTTTATACCAACAAGAGGGTCTATTAAGCGATGAAAACCTTGCTTAAAAATTAAGGATGGTATGGTACAATAAATACAACTAACGCGACATTCCTGCACCTCGCTATAATAAAAGCGCTATGCGGTATAAAAGTGCAAACCTAACTTGGTGGAGATATACTAGCAACTAGCAACGTGCTTTGATTTTTGGGACAGACTTTATTTATATGTAAAATAAGAGTGTCAACATGTAGCCACAGCTATTTGAAGCACGCGGCTAGAGTTCTTGAGTGATGTTTACGTATTTGCCTGAACTCGGTAATCCAATGGAATAGGTGTACGTCAATCAATTGGACATATCCGCATTCTCTGATCGAATTTATTCCTTGTTTGCTCTCGTATCTAAAGCTACAGCGATTTCCAAGTTCAAGAGAATATGTTTAGGAACAATGTATGTATAATGAACAGCGAAGCGTATATCCTTACATGTAAATTTAGTCGTTAGTATTAGGTGATTTGAGAAATCCTTCCTAATCCATAGGCTTAATTAGTTTAGTTAACAATCCTAAATGTGTTATAGAGATCTAATTTGACATTTAGATGTATCAATTTCATGCGTAATGTAATAGATACTCGAGTTGATGATGAAATCAACAATACGTACAAACAGTCGATTTGTAAAATAGACGCAATATATTGAAGAAAAAGACGAAGTCCATTGGAGACTGGAGACCCACCCGGGAGTATCCGAGAATATAACCCGTACCTTTAGTTAAGTTTACCTTACCTTTTGATTTGTTCTCCAAACATAGCCCATGTGTGTCTTTAAATTGTATTTCGAAGCATTAAAAAAATCTATTCAGTTGTTTCTTTTTATAAAATGAAGAATTTATCTTGTTAGTTCTTAACGTTCTATTCAAGGTCCAAGGAGTTGCATTTCAAACCTCAAGGGTAGATGCTGTAAAAACGTTCGCAAGTTAAATATATTCTTTTGCGGAAGAACCTTCAAATAGATTCAAAGTCGTTCATAATTTTCATTGTGGGCGGCCCCTTTTGCGGATGCGCTTAATGGTACGCTTCTAGTAGAAATTTGATAAGTTCAGGTACTGTAAATTTCTACAATAAACTACGGCATACTTGGTCTAAGTCTAACTGGCAAGTGATCTCACCATCTGATTCCGTAGCTTAGTTGATATTGGTAGTGTACTGAAGTGACCTTACATACGTCTTCCCGGCGAAGGCAATCATTTCAATACTTGAATTGAAACTATCGTGAGACATAATACCTATAAATATAATTGAAGTGTTAAACTCACGTCTATTTAGTCACTGCGCGGGACATGATTCGGAGAGCGTAGGTCTCTATTAACAACAACTGAGCCCGTGCTAACGCATTGCGCGGGCATCACTCGCTGGGTCCGTTGAGATAAAACAGGTAGTCCTGTGCTGGTACTGATGTCATGTCCGACTGCAAGATTGTTTCACCGAACGCAACTGACGATAAGCACACCGAACTCACCGTGTCAACAAAGCTATCATTGATACCACTGATATTAATACTCTTTGGAATCTTATCATGCCTTGAGATTCTGACATGAATTTCATACTATTGATACTATAACACGGATGTAGTGGCCTAGAAATCAATGGTTAACTCTTTTTCCCTTTAGCAAAACCGCCAGCCATATCTGATAACCCGTGCATCCGTTTAATGACCCACTGGTCCAAAATAGCCCACATCCGACCGCCAAGGTCATCGGCGGACAGATCTGGCGACGCTGGCATAGGGCCACTGTGCATTCCCGTTGTAGATCGCGAGACAGATCATGACCGAGATATAATTCGTGTGTGGTTTGATTTGTTAAATCCTTCTTTGTAACGCTCCGGGAATTTAAATAACAAATAAAACCGTATAACACTGAGTCCAACTTTTATTTCACTCCTTAACCGTAATTACATTCGTTTATTTCACTCCTTAACCGTAATTACATTTGTATATAAATGGTTGTTCATTGTTCGAATGATCTTAACGGAAAAGTTATCTTTGAAATAACCAGTACGCGCGAAAACGACTGCACTCCAAAATGGCGCCACTCGAACTGTCAACCAGTAGCCATCTCCCGCCGATATGTCAATGTCACTCGAGCAATGACCAATAACAATGGTACCTACAGTAATCGTTTTCGATCCAAATAACAACCTAAATGCAATAAATTACATACAATATGACAAATTACTTTTAAAATAATCTTAAATGCTAACAAATTCGTCCATCCTGACTAAATGTCATGTCCTCGTGACAAGTGAGAAAGAGAACTCAAATTAGATTTTAACATAGTAGTATTAAAAATACGAATTTATTGATAATTTATTAAACTACTTTCTGGCAAGCACCGTTAGCTACCATTTCTCACAATACCTACAAGTTCAGTTTTGTATAATAGCAAAGAAAATATAATTGTTAATATCTTCATTTAACCTTAAGAAAATTTAATGTAATTTAAGTTAATGATTGCTATCGTTGCAAGCCGCCGTGAAATCATCAATCATTAAAAAGTGAAACAATAACAAGTCACATGTTCTGAAGTTAATACAAAATCTCAACCTCACCTTAAATCAATGTCAGTAATTTCTACTAATTACCGTAAATAAAGTAAATTAATCAATTAAGACGACATATCATTGTGATACTTTTACATAAATAATCATCTATAACTTTTTTTTTATTAATCCATCCTTTTAGGAAAATCAAAAATCTTCCAATATCTTTCCAGTAAATGTCATTCCAATTATCCTTCCTGTAAAAATCCTTCCAATATCCTTCCTGTAAAAATCCTTCCAATATCTTTCCCTATAAAGCAATCCACATTTTGTTTCTGATGTATATTTTCTAAATATCCTCCAAAAACTAACTAATTTAACCATCATTATCATCGTTTACGTAATAACGCGATTGGTGAATCAGACTTCATAATCATAATATACTAGTAAATACTACATTTGTATTCAGTCGCTATCAACCTTCTCCACTTCACCTTCACTAGAATCGCTATTTTCTACTCCCTTGAAACTTAGCCACGGGTGTATCCTGTCTACAGGATGTACCCCTTTGTAACTAGCTTTACCTTTTCGCTTTGTTAGTGGCGTATCCTCTACCATATACCTATCATTTGGCAGCTCTCCTACAATCCTATAAGGACCGTAACATTTAGCCTTCAGTTTTTTACTTTTTCCCGGGCAAAGCGTATTTCGTTCTACCCTGACCAGGTCGCCAACAGAAAAACTACGCGGACTACACCTACCCCTATCAAATCTTTCCTTCTGTTTTGCCTGAGACTTTTCAATATGTTGACTAACGTCAGCTCGAATACTCTCAAGATTAACCTCTTTCTCCGTTAACAATTCTTCATCATGTAAAACCGTTACAATCTTGCCTTCTGTCATCCCTTTTAATTTTAAGCCAAACAGAACTTCTGCCGGAGTTTTACCAGTCCCTTTATTGACCGTATTATTTAGACCCCATTGTACGTCTATTACTTTGTCATCCCATAACTCCTCACTTCGGCCATGGTTCATGGCAGTAAGTGAATCAAGTATGGTTCGGTTGTACCGCTCCACCTGCCCATTTGCACGTGGAGTGGCAACCGCATTCATTATGTGGTGTACGCCTAAGTCTTTTAAAAACGTTTTTATCTTTTTGCCAGTGAATGAAGAGTATCTGTCGGTTATAAGTCGAGTAGGTAAACCAAATGTCCCGAAATATTCTCTTAATATTTTGATGGTAACCGTAGCTTTTGTGCTTTTTACTGCTTTTAGTACAATAAACTTGGTAAACGCTTCTATAATTACTAACAGATACCTATTTTTAGACCGACTAGGGTTAAAGGGGCCCAAATGGTCAGCATGCAGTGTGTGAAACGGGGTAGTAATTTTTGGAATTGGGTGTAGGAAGCCTGATTTTTTTCCCGAAGGTGCCTTACTGAGTGCACATTCTAAGCAGGCACCAACATATTTTTTTATAAATTTTCGCATTCTCGGAAACCAATAATGCTCACTAACTTTTTCGAAGGTCTTATCGACCGAGAAATGACCAATGTCATCGTGACACGTTCGTAAAATCTGCCATCTCACACCTCTGGGTACTAACCATTTGGGTCCATTGGACGTGATCTTAAACACGTTATTGTTTTTCAAACAATAGTTATTCTTAACTTCAACTACATTGTTGTTACTCGGATCCGACAATATATCCTTAATCCTTTTTACTTCAGTATCATCCATTTGAACAGTTTTAAGCCAAATGTCGTCTATTTGAAATACAGTGGGAAAATCCAAATTAACATGATCATCTGACACCGGGTTTCTGCTCAAAGCATCGACATGCATCATACCTTTCCCTGATTTATATTTTATGTCACAATCGAATTCTTGTATCAAACTCCACCAGCGAGCAACTCGCGGCAACATATCCCTTTTAGTGAATGTCGCCCGTAATGAATTACAGTCTGTCACAATCACAAAAGGCATGCCAAGTAGATATGTCCTGAACTTTGTTAGAGATGAAACCACCGCTAAGGTTTCCAGTTCATACGCAGAAAAATGTTGCTCTTCTGGTGAAGTTTGACGACTATAATATGCAACTGGTTTCAGATCACCTCCTTTTTGTCTCTGCAATAATATTCCCCCTACTCCCATCTTACTTGCATCAGTATGCAATTCTGTATAAAGAGAAGGGTCATAGAGAGCCAAAATAGGTCGAGATACCAGCTGCTCCTTCAATCGGTCAAAAGCCTGCTGTTGCGTTTCTCCCCAAACCCAAGGCGTGTTATTCTTTAAAAGACTTGTCAATGGCCTAGCGATGATCGCAAAATTATTTATAAATTTCCGGAAAAAACTAGCTAAGCCAATGAACTGCCTAACATTGTGTACGTTTTTGGGTACTGGAAAGTTGTTAACGGCTTCAATCTTTTTTGTTCCTGGCCTAATACCATTGACGCATATCTCAAAACCTAGGAAGTCTATTGAGGTTTGAAAAAATTTACACTTCGTTAACTTTAATGTTAATTTAGAAGCTCTCACATTTTTCAAAATGTCTTCCAATTTCTGTAAACCTTCATCGACTGTCTTAGAGGGAACGAGAATATCGTCCATATACACAACTGCGGCACTGAATCGAAGAGACCCTAAAGCTTTATTCACAGCGCGCTGAAAAACCGCAGGCGCATTTGCTAAGCCAAACGGCATTCTATTAAACTCCCACTGACCGTCTGGAGTAACAAATGCGCTTTTAGGTTTAGCATCCTCAGCTAGTTCGATCTGGTAGTACCCACTGGCCAGATCCAGTGCCGAATAATATCTATTGTCTGCTAGCCGATTCAGTTGATCTTCCATACAGGGTAGTGGGTAATGTTGTTTGACAGTCTTCTTATTAAGTTGCCTATAATCTATGCATAATCTTTTGTCCCCCGTCTTTTTCCTAACCAAGATTATAGGACTCGCGTACGGTGAGTTTGATTCGCGAACTATACCAGTCTCTACTAATTCATCAACCATTCCCTGAACTTCCTGCCTTTCATTTACTGACATACGATATGGCCTGTATACAACCGGTTCATTATCTTTTAGGTCGATATTCATTTTCTCTATACCGGTACACCCTAATTCCTGTAAACAACTTGCGAAGCAATCCCGATAAGAGTTGACTATTCCCAGCAATCTGATTTTGTCTTCTTGGGATATATTCCCAACATTTAATTCATCTAAAGTGAAAGGCTTAAGAGGTTCACTTTTGCTGTCAATCTTATTTATTTTATGAATACCAAAGGATTCGAGAATAACTTCAGCCCGAACAATCAATTCATCTATTGCAAAGTGTAATTGCTTTGACACAGGTTCTATGATAATAACGCCTTTCCCTTTAACTAACTCATAGACGCCTTCTCTCAAGAAATATTATTTACCTGTTTGTCCCCGATAACCTCCACTTATGTAAATCATCCCATCATAACCCGTATCACAATACACGTCGATGAGTCCAGTCTCATGTACAGTGATAGCCTCACTAACTTTCAGCTCCACTTTCGCTTTAATATTAGATT
This sequence comes from Thaumatotibia leucotreta, assembly GCA_025490895.1. Taxonomy (NCBI): domain Eukaryota; kingdom Metazoa; phylum Arthropoda; class Insecta; order Lepidoptera; family Tortricidae; genus Thaumatotibia; species Thaumatotibia leucotreta. The sequence continues at coordinate 25,730 of JALPQI010003885.1, forward strand.
CCGTTGAGTTCTCGAATAATAATTCATCGCTAGTTTTTATGATTTTCACATGAGGCTGTTCGGTGAATGTTTGACCAATTAGAACAGGGTGTTTGAGAAACAGGTCAGGTACCACCACACATGAGACCGTAGATGCTACATTTTGTATTTTAATCTCTGCTATACATGATCCAATTGAATTTACTAATGCCCCTCCAAAACCTAACATAGGATGAGATTCCGAGGTATCCCATTGTTTGAAAATATCCTTAGCAGCACTCTCGCGTATCAACGTTAACTCACTTCCCATATCAATAAAAGCTTCGATAGGGTTATTGTTAATCAACACAGTCTGAACATATTTGTCACCTCTGTTTTTATCCAACGGTGATTTTATGGTCATCACAGATTTTTTTATTTCATTATTTAAATGTTTTACCTGACGAAAACATTCAGAATCTGTATGACCAACCGCTGAACATTTATTACATTTTTTTATTGGTTTAGGACACTTCGAAACAGGGTGACCCTCCTCCTTACAGTTGTAACACCTAATTGGTGGTTTGTTAGAAGTATTTGTCCTAAACACGTTAGATTTCATATTACCACCCCCTTTCTTGAGGTTCGATTGGTCAGATTTCTGCATGTTCACTTTTCTCAAATAGGCCAATAATCTATCACAATCATCAAATTGAGCAGCTTCAGCACCCATTCGTACCGACCTGTCATCTATGCCATGAACAATGCATTCAACTGCCCTCCTACCCGTTACTACCTCTAATCGATTTATTAAACTAGTCTTATCATAAAAATACGTTTCCAAAGATTCACCAAACTTTGCCCGCCTGTTAAGCATATCTAACATCATCTGACCAAAATTTTCATTTGCCGGGAACGCACTCTTTAATTTATTTTGCCACTCGTCCCAACTTAATAAAAGAGAAGGCAAACCCTCATACCATTTCTTAGCAACTCCAACAAGTTTTGGTAATGCGTAGTGAATGGTTTGCCTCTCTGTCCAATCATACAATTTTGCACTCTCATTTACCTTTAAGAGCCATTTATCAACAGTTTGATTCTTTAAAGAGGGATCAAATTCAGGGATTATATTATTATTTGAAAAAGTCTCCTTTTTTGTTTTACTGTGACTAACCCTACTCATACTTTCTATGATATTCGCAAACTTGGTAATCAAATCCCTGTCGGTACTTCGATTATCTGAAAGTCTAATTTTACTGCGTGATCTAAAGTTTTGACGGCGATCTCTATAACGTTCAGCCGGCGACCGGCTATAAGACCGTTCATGACTTCGCGACGACCGATTATAACGTGCCAAGGTATAGCGATTCATTGTTCTATCGCGTGTTCGCGTCAGCCTACCAGGTGATGCCCTACGTCGAACTCTACTACGACTCCGATTCTGTATATTCCGAGAATCTCCACGTTCATAAATAATTGAAGCTTGTCTACCTCGACCGGTCTCCCTAGACGCTCGGCTCCTTGACCTGTCTCCACCGCTGAACTGCCCTCGATCCGGTGTCCGAAGTTGCCGTCCTCTGGTTTCTGTGCTTCGTCCAAGTGGCCCACCACTTCTACGTTCACTGCGCAACCGAGGTCTTGAGCGCCGCCCTTCATCCATTGTACTAAGATCGCCTGGTGGTGATCTTGAACGCTGCTCTTCATCTATTTCGCTTTGGTGACGAGATCTCGAGCGCGGTACCTCATCCATTGCACTGAAAAACCACCAATCAGGACGACAATGACATGTTCAAGATTAATTTGTTCTTATGTATTTATATATATCCGACCAAATACGCAATTATGTATATATTTTTAATACCTGTGCACTCAACACAAACATCAAACCATATTTCACAAATTGTGACATTTAACTATGCCCAAAACAAAATTCAAATTGCTACACCTGTCTGACTACAGATGTAGGTACTGGTAGCTTATTCCAAATTGCCACCAAACAATAATCACTAAAATACAACACTCCTGATGAAACGTGTATACTTAAATTGTAACCCTCCTTAAACTATATTAATATCAACCGTTGTAATAGATAAGAACGCAAATACACAGTTTACTATTTTGTCGTTTCAAATTTCAAGCATTTCTTTTTGGACTAGATACCAATTTAGCTACCCAGTAAGTAAATTCATGTTCTGATAGCACTAAATTGATTGAATCTATTTTGATAGATTTTGCTTCTATTTTCTAGTAATTACATACTCGGTGGTCGTTAAACTTTGAAAATTGAACACATCATTCGACAATATTTCACGATTACTCATATTTTATAGGAATCTTTACTGGTCATAATAATATCAAAATCAAATATCAGTACCTTGTGGGCGATTAGTGATCCTTGCTTCTGAATTTGTTAAATCCTTCTTTGTAACGCTCCGGGAATTTAAATAACAAATAAAACCGTATAACACTGAGTCCAACTTTTATTTCACTCCTTAACCGTAATTACATTCGTTTATTTCACTCCTTAACCGTAATTACATTTGTATATAAATGGTTGTTCATTGTTCGAATGATCTTAACGGAAAAGTTATCTTTGAAATAACCAGTACGCGCGAAAACGACTGCACTCCAAAATGGCGCCACTCGAACTGTCAACCAGTAGCCATCTCCCGCCGATATGTCAATGTCACTCGAGCAATGACCAATAACAATGGTACCTACAGTAATCGTTTTCGATCCAAATAACAACCTAAATGCAATAAATTACATACAATATGACAAATTACTTTTAAAATAATCTTAAATGCTAACAGATTAAACTTGGGGATTTTCGCGAGATTTGCGGTATGTAGGCGACATGGGAGTGACAGAAGTTCGAATATTACGATTTTCGGTAAGCGCTCAGACACAGATCCTGGCTGAGAATAAGTGTGTAGTTTGAAGATTGTGGATGGTCGTAAATTTTACGATGAAGCCAGTTTTGCGTACCAATAAAAGGGTAAAAAACTATTTTTGGTCCACTAATGCGATAACTGGCTACCTGAAGACCTACGTGAACTTCAACATCGTGAATTTTTTGCCGGTGTTTCTCCAACAAATGCATTTGTTAAACTGAAATTTGCGTTTTTTTGCGCGGTATTTCTACTGTAAACTACCCTTGTCATTCCATTCCAGCAGTAGTGTTGCTTTTGTACCGGTCTATTCAGCCACCAAAGGCAATGTTTTCCAAATATCGCACCATAAATCGTCTGCAATCGAACGGCCTTATCCAGGCCAGTGCATAGTTTCAAGTGCAGTGCTACATAAGCCAAATCCAACGGTTGACATAAGGTATTTCCTATCGGATTAATCCTAATGAGGATTCAGGAAGCATCATAAAGCCTCGAGTGGGTTAGGTACCGTAAATATGTATACACTTTTTCACTTATACCTGCAGCACAAGGTTTAAATTTGTATGTATATTTATGCCTGGGTTGTACCTTCTGCGTGGGCAGTGGCGTGGAAGCTTCAGACACGTAGTCAAGAAGTTTAGTGCGGATAAAAAATGTTTCCTCAAGTTTTTGTTCTCCGCCTTCAACCTTACTTAATATTGCTGCGTTAGATACGAGTCAAGCATCTCATGTCAATAAATCAAGGTTACGTGAAATCAATAACAAACCGAATAAGCATATTTAAAATTAGAATACTCCTCCGGAGACATTGAAGATGGCGGAATTCGAACGACAAACAAACCTCCGTCAGACATTTGGCACCGTGTAACAATAAATCCATATCTTTATATACGAGGGAGTGGGTCCGAGCGTAATATATGACGCCGCCGTTGTTTTCGTAGTTTCCAACGGATCGTGAATGGGCGTGGAGTTGGCAGAGAAATATACGTGAAAACGTTCTTCGCTTGTTTTGGGGACGGACGGACTTCTTCGATTATTTTTTTTCCATTATCTTAGGTAACATATTATATTTAAGAACAGAATTTCAAATACATCCAGAATTCTAGACATAATAGACTAAATTTTTTATGATATGATATGATTGATGTTAGAAGTGAAAATCGAGAGTTAAAATCAAATCAATATTATATCTTCCTAAAATCTTCTAGCCATGTCGATGACCTTGTTTCTTAGGAGTTTCTGAATTTGTACCTACTCCATTCAAATCCCCAATGAAATAATTCATTCACCCAAAGGATAAACATTGGCGGCGTAAACAATCGACTCCCACGCTTATAAACTTGCGTGCTTCATCAACCAACTTCCTGTGAGCATTCCCGTCCCAGCCAGTATAAATCTGACATCAACACGCGTACCTATTTTCTTAAGATATTTTTTTTCAGTGATTATCAATTTTGAGAGGTTTTTCTCTCTTGTTTGTTCAGGGAAGGTTCAATGGCATAAAATTAAACCAAGATTGCGTAAGTATTGAACAAGTAAAAGCATCAACATTGCCATAGAAGCTTTAGCCAGGGAATGCAACCTCGACCGTACTTCGTCGAGTGATCCAAAGAAGAATAATATCTCTCTTCTTCGCATTATCAACACAGCAAGTAAAAATTTTTGGGGCATATTTTGTCAGCCTCTGTAGCCTAGTTGGTAGTGACCTTGCCTACGAAGCTGGAGGTTCCGGGTTCGAATCCCGGCGAGGGCATTCTTTGTGTAATTATTTATCACAAATGTTTGTTCCTTGGTCGTGGCTGTCTATGTATTTAAGTATCTATATGTATCTATCTATTATATATATCGTCGCTTGGTACCCACATCACAAGCCTTAATTGAGCTTACCGTGGGGCTAGGTCGATTTGTGTAAGACGTCCCAAGATATTTATTTATTTATTTATTTTATTTATTTATTAAATGCGTAGCAGCAAGAGATTGTCAGATATCAAGTCTAATTGGTATGGTTCGGGAATATTGTCTGATAGCAATTTTGGCGGACCAATATACTGACCCTTCGAGTTGTGTATGTGTAACTCGAAGGAATCTATTCGAGGTCCCGAATATACTGGATGCAGAAAGGAATGCCCTGTACGGTTATAGTCATTTGTGAATAAATTCACAACATCCGAAGTTACGTGGAAATGGAGAATTGAAATGTTTAACGCAATTGGTCGGGGCGATGGCGTACCAACGGCAAATGTTGCACCTACTTCCATTGGGATAAGGCACAGAATTTTACTCTGACCTTTAATACCCAGTCATACTCGTAAACACAGTGTCCTTGGGATTAACGACCGGAAATAACGTCTACGTCCCCGTTTTAATTGATCTTCACTTTCATTGACTGTAACCTACAGACCACGGGACATGCGTTTTCATGAACAACATTTGATAACCCGCACTGAAATAAATATTCCCCATACAATAACTAGCAATAGTCAAATATTTAATTGTTTACACATACTTATAAAGTTAGTTCCAGATTTTTTTGAGACTAATTTCATTCTCATGATGTTCCACAGACTCATAGACAAACTAGAAAAATATTTAGGTATCGTAAAACTCTTGTTTACCAAATAGCCACCGGCAACTATCAAGCTATTTCCAGCAAAATTTGCTTTTCTGTCAAAAAGATGTCATTAAGTAAATTCCTTATTAATTAACAACTAATTCGATAGTACCTTTGTCCTTTGTGTAACATTAAAACGTCACACATCGTAACAGAATTTGCGACGCCACTATGCTTCAAAACAAAGTCGAACATCACTCCAGTTAATTAATTCCTCAACATTGTTTTGACCATAAATCAATAGAAATTCCCACGACTGATACTTGGCTATGTTCTTGTTTACCCAGGAATTTGTTTACAAACCAGTTTATTGGCTCTGACAAAACAACTGATTGATCTGGCTGGAGGCTAGCTGGAAAAACAAACTGTTTCATTGACGGGGGTTATTTAACGATTTGAATATTGGAAAATGTTCACGATTTCCTGGAAAGTTAAGAACAACATACGCTGTGTATCGTATTATTCGAGCTTCTGCGAGAAATCTTGGAATACAGCTCCTCTCCCGTTTGAGAATTATCTTCAGTTAGGAATATTTCATGATACAAGTTAATTTGGCAAGGTAGCCGTATCATGAACTGTAAAGTAAAGGATACATTAGGTTTTACTCGATACGTAATACATTCTATCGCGCTAGCACTGATATATTGAATCGAGCGCGGTGGCCTGTTTTGCGAATCGTGTAAAACCCAACGTTATAATACGTGCAAAGTAAATCGTGGGACATCCACGCAATTCCATAGGTCATAATGTTCGTTGTCAACATGCCGAACCATGATGATTCACTGAATCGAATGCAAAAGAGGAAGAGGAGGGATTCTGTGATTTCGGCCATCTTCGAACCTGTGTAGTGTGTACCTATTCTGTTTCAGCGCTGGTGATCTTACTTACTAGCAGGAAGGCAATAAACAAGAATAGGGAATAATATTTAATCTTGTATCTAATACTGGAATGTATCGAAATCAGATCCAGAAAAGGCTTTCTCTGAGCGATATTTATTACAAATAGCTAATAAATCTATTACCATCTCCTCCTTATTTGCTTTAAAGGTATTTAAATAAAAATTGGATATAACAGTAAACTGCAATCTTTAACTAGTTAAAAATCTGTACGCGTAGGTATCGCGTGAGTAAGACTAAGTGAATATATGAAAATGTTAGTTGCTAACGGAAAACTTTTCTCCATTGCTCTCAAGATTTTCATCCAAAGAGCGATCGACGTCGTTCCGAACTTGACCCCTTGCAGAATCTTAACGATCCACTCTCAGACAAGCCCGACAATCAAATCTCAACTCTAAGAAAACTGACCTAAATCCCATTTCGTTCTAAGCCGATCAAGAAACTTGAGACCGGGATTTCCTGGAAATACAAGGGACTTTAGATCCAACGCATAAAGGGATTAGAACTGATTTCGTGTGAAGTGAAGGCGTTGGCGGCAATTGATTCTTATTTACTTTTCTGTGAATGGGCTATTTTTACACTAGACCCGTCCTGAATAACAGCGTCATATATTTCTTCAGTATTGACAGAATATATATCAGTATGTATGTGAAGTTGTGAACGTGAACTGTATGCAAAACAGGTTAGGGCTTAGGGCGGATCAAATTATTTCGAAATTTTTACTGTTGTAACGCCAAATAACAAGAGTTCGTTCGGCCTGCAAATATCTACAGATATTATGATTTTAAAAGTAAGTCTTCCTGTTCTGCTTTTACGCCTAAACTACTGAAATTATTATTATGAAATTTGGTGTGAATTTGATGAAATTTGGAAAAGGCAGTCTATAATTCTATATTCCGGAAAATTGCGTACTTCTCATGTTTCAAACTTGGGATATAAAACATTTTAATATTTCAACACACACAAAGTCAATATATTGAGTGTAATTTTACAGCGAAGTTTTGATCAGACCTCCGAATGAACAGTAGAACTGCAGAACAGAAGACATAAGCAGGCATTTGGCCCAAACTGAACTGAAGACCTTCAATTCTCTCGGTCGAATTATTTGTGAATGAAATCCGCGTTGCCAATTGAAGTCAGACGGCCATGGAGTGAATGGAAGAATGTAAGAGCCGTATACGAATCGTCGCGTTGGAGTTTTGCCAAAGGTTATCCCACAGAGATTTGTGCCTTTATTGTCTATCGTTTGATTCATTTTTATCGTTTCTCTGTCCTTTGAGAAGACCTTTATTTTTTGCTGGTTTTGGTAATTTCTACACTTTTATATAACGGAAAGCGAATCTATATTTCATATTGTGAAATGGATGCGGATTTGCCTGTAGGCATTGGGCATCCGGTTTACCCACTATTTTGGGTATTTCGACAAAATTAACCAGCGAGAATGGTATTCTCATGAATCAATCAAACACAAATCTAAGCTAAATTTTCAATTGTTAAATCTGTAATAAATAGGAAATTAATATTGGTAACTTCAGACTTCAGAGATAATGTGGATAACACAGGAAACAGGATCAACCCGTCGACTTACCTGTAATACATCTATGCCTGCCCTTTTAGTCCTAAGAGAGAAATATTTGATGACGAACTTATTATTTATTTTCTCAAAAGGTATTTACATTATAGGGCTTTACGATGGTTTTAATGTGACGTAAATAGTTATTTTCAATCATATAAATAGAGCGATTCCAAAATCCCCCAATCTACTTCGAAATGATGTCCTATCCATAAATGAATTGAGAAAGTGTGTTCATTTGACAGAAACCCATTTATCAGTCAATTTTTAAACATATGTAAAACCAGATGCCCAATGGCCACAGGCCAATGTACAACAATCATTTATAAACGATAAGCATTACATTCGAATACCGATTAATTATATGAACTCACAATCCCATATAAGGTGCCTTTCCGTTCGCCATCGCCAAATTAGTACTAGAGTATGAACGCCTATTTTCTAACGAGTTCTTACAAATATGATCAAAAATGGTATCAGGGGAAATCCTGCAACCAAATCGGATTATAAAAAGGCATCACAAAAATGAGCATATTTTACTTGTAAAATATCTGTGTGGCGGCTCGGAAATGATAATGCGGAGATAGTGTATGCATCCGCACGCACACATGTATAAGATTGTACCGACAAAGTATTAATAGTATTACATCGACCACGCCTCTTCACGCCCGTATCAATGAAACTGCGACCCATTCATGCTACTGTATGAGCTCACAGACAGACATTCACGTCGCTTGGCAAGTAAGAGCCGAGAATAGTGTTTTGATTCGATATGGGCGAAACAGTTTGACCAATCGTGACCTTTGTTACAATGCACGTAAAGCACACGAATGATCAGACTATTTTGGCAGTAAACGATAAAGTTTTAGACACAATACATGTCCGCCAAGTTCGGAATGCAATTCACCGGTCGATAGCGATACCCAATTAAAGATTTCGAACCTAGTAGCTAATAGTACCTACAAATAGATTGGAGATAGAGCGATAGTTAGAGCATTGCTAAATTGACTAAAAGGCTCCCAAATATGGTATACAACTATGGTAAAAAATCCTGTCTAAATATCGGATAGAACTCCATTTCGGAGGTCAAATAAAATCAATTCAAAATAGTTTTATTTCTTTTTTTAGATCAAAGTTTGTGAGGATACATATCTAAGAACATAAGAGACATATGTATTATCTAGTCGCTTAGTACCTACTAAGATATTTTTGCGGCTCGTGATATATGTCAAGCCAGACTACTACCAAAGTAAGGCTATGCAAACTTGAAGCTAACCAGATATGTACGCAAATTATAATTATTTTGAAAAAAATCTGGTATAAAACGGCTTCCAAATATCAAAACAATAACTTATACAACTTTTGTGTTGTAAATTATTATTCAAGTAACATTTTTTTTCACACAGTGACAGTTCACGATTGGTCAGTATAACAGCAGATGGACAATGTCCGAGTCTATTCATGGTGCTAAGAATTTTTGACACCACTTAACAAATTTGGCGAACATTTCACCAGTCATATATTTTTGCGCCGACGCTGACTCGCGCGCGCACAGAATTCAGCCAGATATATCAAGGGCGTGACACTTCCGGCACGGGCGAGGCGATAACATGCAAATCGATGTATTTTGAAAGCTGTGAAATTTCCCTGGGATTACTGATAAATTACTTGGATCTATTTTGAGAGCTTACTGTTTTCTTCCACTAGTATTACCCCCAAAAAATATTACACCCTAATGCTGCCGTCTAGTGAAGACAGCAATATTTGCTATGAAACTTCATAGAAAAAAGCCACCTTTTTTCTTTCAACTTAAGGCAACTTTTTGCTATGGAGTTTCATAGAAAACACTGCTTTCTACACTAGGACGGTAGAATGGATGACAGGTGTTTTCCGTACCTAAAGGTTTCCTGCAGGCTAAACACCGTATGAAGGTGCGGTTAAACTAAAAGAGCATTCGCTGTTCTAACCTCCCACTCTACGAAATTCGATCGGTAAACAAAACGTGATTGGTTGATTTCGTAGAACGGGCGCTAGAACAGCGAAGTTCTTTTGGTTCAAACGCACCTTAAAACAGAGACCCACTGGCATTAAAATCTAACAATACTCTAAGCTACAACAATGGCATTGGCAAGCATGTATCGTATAAAATATATTAAAAATAATAAATTATAAATTGCATAAAAAATACCTTCTAGCAAAATCTGGACACAAAGTCAAGCAAGCTTCCTACTTAAAAAGATCAAAAACTCTTTTATAATATTCATCATGCAGGAAACAACTTCACCTCGCTTATTAAATAACTGAATAAAACATTTCCCATCCGATACAGAAAACCAAGAACTACGTTCTTAATTTTTATAATTTAATTGTTGAAGTCTCGATTGCTTAACCGTCTCTTATAAAACGAGATCGTAAACGTCACGTCTACAAGATTTTACGACGTCGTATTTTAGGATAATCGAGATATACAGCGGTGATATTAAATTGAAAGTCACTAAATGCATTACTTAAAAGGACCTTATCGTTGTATAGTCTTGTAACGTTAGGTTCAGAACCAGTTTTGTAATTTGTAACCTTTTCTTTAATAAGGAGATTATCATTCCTCTTACCGCTAAGTAGCAGTTAATGTTTCTTAAGAAATTTTAAAACGCTTGGTTGAAAATGGTATTTAATGAAATATGCAAAATAAAATATTTTGCCGCTTTCGTGACTCCGAGAGCATTTGGCGTAGAAAGATTAAATTCAAAACTCAACATCGTTTTTTTTTAACCACGTCGGTGGCATACAATCGTATTACCAGCCGTAGGACGCGTCTTTGCCCTCGGCTAGTCTGTGGCCATGAGTAAGCCCATTTCAAATAAAAATAAAAAAGCCTCATGGCAATCGTTCCTAGACGCTTAAGTCTGGAACTGCTCCCTTTTATATAACCTATAAACCTATTTTTTTTATATACTGTAGTCCCTCGGGGAAGCTCTTAGCTAAAGGTAAGGACAACCTATTTTTAGTATAGTGAAATGACATTATACTTGCCATAATGTGAGGTTCAATTGTTTTTATATAATTTTAGAAGTTACTCCCTCTTCTCTCTCCTACAAATCACATACCTGTAACAACAATAGAACAGTTAGTGAATTTCGACACAGTTTGTTGTATGATTATATTCAATGCACCCAAATTCACGAAACACATTATATTTTAAGGCGTATTTCATAACGTCGACACTTAAGATACGTATTAACATCTCCACGTAATTCTAACCCAGACATTTGTCATGCCCTCCAACATTCCTCCGATTACCAAAATCGTTCCTTTTGTCAAATAACAAGCCTTTTGTGAAACGTTACAAAACCGTTTTAATTAATAGGTAACAAGTGCTCCAAATTGGAGGTTATTTTACTTGAGCTCCGCAATTTCCTTTGTTGCCAGCATAAAGGTTATCCTTTGCTTTTATCGCAACTGTATAGAAGGAGTTATGGAGGGTATATATCCTTTTGCGATACAGTCATACGAAAGTGGGTCAGTTAGATTCACCTTCACGTAAACGAATAGTATGAAGGACTTCGAGGAAATATCAGTCACAGAATCTGAACAGCCCATGGCCAAAACTTAATATTTGTTAGTAACCATACCTGGGATAACTGGGGGCAAGTTATAGGGATTTGATATCGATTAAAAAGATGTCGATATAATTATAATAAAATATGTGCTTATTGAACATTATCGATTACAGTACAGAGGTTCGATGTTATATCTGATATCGGGCCTCTTCTATGCAGATGTCATTTTAATCAAAATTACAATTTAAATATTGATATTTTAATATTAATTGTATATTTTGAAAACTAATTTAAAATAAACGCGTAACTACCCGTTTAAACTTATTTTTTATTTTAATTGAAGAGTAAGTACCTAATATTTATTTATGTCGAATAACATTTTGATGTTGTCATTTACAATAACATCGATATATTTTTAGTCGATAAAATATTTTGCTACATCACTTTCGTATAAATGCCCCGAGTTATCCCAGGTATGTTAGTAACAGATATTTTTGAAAGCTGCTTCAAAGTGATGACGACTACATTTAATCCTTGGTGTACTTTTATAATTTTCGTGTGTAGTAAAGATGGTTATTTCATTTTTCAATTGATTCTGAATTTTTAGTCCTGATTTGACAGTTTGTGCATATTCTTGTCAAATCATTTTTATAGGTAAGTTTTAATTCAACATTTTAAAGATAGCTAAAATAATAGCATCCTTCACCATCGCATAAAATTAAACCTATTCATTTTATATTTGAAAATTTACCTTCCACAGACGTAACAAGCCCAACATCAAATACTTTCCTATCATCACCATCATTGCCCACGACATCTTTAGAACATACTTCACTATCAACCAGGAACTCTACAAGTCTACATGTGCCAATGCCATGCAAAGTTCCTGCCTGCCAATGCCTGTCCATGCATGTTCTCACATCAATCCTTTCATCCATTTGCATAATAATATCCGTATTTCGCAACTAAGTCTTTGTCTTACGTCCGACTGGTCTGCACCAAATGTCAGCAACCTGACATTTAGCTGATCACGATTTTGCCGCCTGGTGCGTCGGTAACGAGTTCGATTGTGTTTAGAAAGGGTATTTATTTAGTTCTATGGATTGATGTTCTGAGTTACGAATTAATTTCATTGGGAAATCAGTTGTTGATGTCATCGATAATGTATCGACAGTTAGTATTCGCTATATGGGCTATAAACTTTGCTTATCCCCCAAGGCCCATCCATACAAGAGAAACGACGTTGTAATTTTTATCCTACTCGGTAGGAAAATGTCATTGAGTTGGTTTTAGTTTGTCAGTTAATTTTATGAGGCAAAACTAAAATAATTGCAACTAGTTTTGATTGAAAAGAATTTAATTTGATCGTAGTTAATATGTATTACTATTAGGTACTAATACTGTTAGGACGATGGACCTCTGGAGGACTAAATCTCAAGAAGACGTATAGTTTCCTAAACATTAAAATTTTACCATTTAAAAAAATAAAACGATGATATACTTAGCACGATAAAGGCACACATGCTAGAAACTGTCGCACATTGTGACGTGTGCAGTTCCCACCAAAAACCAATGTTATAAACGTTACTTGATATCATAAAGCTTACTTTAACGGTGTACACCACTATAAGCATTATTGGCGGTAGGTAAGAACAGAACCAATATCCAATATCCAAGACGCCTAATTAACGTTCAGAGTTAAAATAACTAATATAAGTTCCCAATTATCCATGAATTCTAACATCTATTTTAGCCAAACCTTATGCGCTGCCACACATGTTTGCTAAAGCTTCAAGCACATTCATGCACAATCACAACAGAGACGTTGCATAAATTATAATATCCAAACAAGATGCAGACGTTTGCACAATTCTGCAGGACCGACTGTTACATCTCATTTGCATGGAGAGACTCAAGATATTAGTCAATGCACAAGACTATTGGAAATTCTATGAGGATGCAAATAATTGTCATCCAGTCGTCATTAGAAATACCGGAACGGCTAAAGGAAAGGACCTCACCATTTAGTTTTACGCCTTCAGTTTTCTTTGTAGTCTTTTTTTATGTAATTTTGTTTCTATTACCTACTGTTTATTTTCTTTCCATCTATATAATTCCTAGCTAATTGGTGGGGTCCCTGTCTTTTTCCTCTATTTTTGAGCTCTATATCTTCCCGCCTTGTAAACTAATTATAAAGCTTACAATCAGAAGTTGCTACTAGCTATAATTGCCCCTGCCTGCCCTGAAAATGCACGAAAACGTTAAATTAAAAGTTGTAAGACCAGAGACCAAAGGCAGGAATTCAATTTCATACCTATTCTGTAAATATAGCTTAGAACTTGTAGAATGTAACTTTCCTATTCCAAACTATATTTTTTGAAATACGATAATGCATACGTTTTATTTGGCTAACAACAGTGAACATTCTGTGTATACGCAAACATTAAGCACTTAATTAATAATTGGATTTGTTTGACATTAAATCAAAATTAAAAAATGAGTTCATCCCAAATCTTTGAGCCAACAAAGTAGCATCAAATCAAAAATCGTAGTTCCAACAACACGACATCAAATCTATAACTATCAAATCGCACTATCGCATTCCCCTGTAAACAGCTATGACGTGCTATATGAATGGGGCCGCCGCGTCTGCCGGATGTAGCGCGGATTGGTATTCCGAGATCACTGTCTATTGGAAGGGTAAAGGCCGGTTTTTATCATAGAGATAATTGTGAAAGACTACAAGTCTGTGATGTGGGCATAGATGTCATTGGAAAAGTTGGTATTGACACGTATGCTAGATTTTATGGTGATAATAGGTTAGAATGAAGTAGACGGACATGCTTTCGATGCAAAGAGATATGTAGGTACCGCTTTAGTATTGTTATGTGAATTGGGCAATTTATACATGTCAATATAAAACTTCGGTTTCCTTAGATGTAGAATTTGGAGGTATGATGGTATAGTTTTTATTTTATCACAAAAAAGAAGATGAGCGGTTTTGGCATGTTTTTTGTATTAAAAAAACTATTGAAAAATAAGTCTCAGCAAACATGTAAATTAATGGAATCATTCATGATTATTTCTATCCCTTTGCTTTCATAATTATCAGAAACTAGAGTCTTTTTTTGAATTTGAATAATTGAATTTGATTGCTAAGGTAAGCAATTTCGAATGCAAAAAAGGAATTTACTATACATTCTTAAAAGAAATGGAAGTAGAATTAGCAGGTTTAAGCAAGAACAAAGGCAGTTCTTAGTTTCAATTTGATCGTAGGTAATTGAGGCATCTTTAAAATCAACTATTAAAATATTTTTCCCGTACCTTCTTCAAAAGCAGCACTTTTTTAAATGTCTCAGAGTAGAATTCGTTAAATTCCTTTCCATTTTCTACAAATTAAGGTGCAATAGCGTGCCGGCCGGCGTTAAATACTATTTTCTTAATTCATCTAATGAATGGAGAAGGAAAAATGGAACGTCTCAGCGAATCAAATTGCAGGGCCGCTTCTATAGAACCATTTGGCGGTATAATAGGCGAGAATATTAAAGGCAGTTCAAAAGAATCAGCGTAAAATGGGCACGTGAGAAAACGTCATGGGACGTTATTGCGGAATCATCAATGGGCCCAGGGTAGGTTATCGTGCGCTTTTTGGATTTTCGATTAACGTTTTGATGTGAAAATGTTAATCGTGTACTTTAGTAATTGCCTCCCTTTTGACTTCAAATTGAGACAAAAAAGGGAGCCTACCACTTGAAGATTGAAAACGGCTAAGATGTAAAATTTTTAGCTAACGCCATGTGTATAGAGGCGTGTTCAGATGTTTGTGAGCACCCTGGCAGCTCCGATATATCTGACGGCAGCTGTACACGTTGTTTAATGTATAATTTGCGAAGCTTATTAATCTGCTTATTCCCTCAAGAATTCACGTAACGGGTCGTGGGCGTCCCTCGTCCACTGTTTCCGCGTAATCAGGAGCAGCCTGTCTTTTTCAGGGTCTTCTCTTGTTGGACCTTCTAGCTTCCAGTTTTAGCTTAGGGTCATCAACTGTCTCTGTCATTCTGATTATGTCTTCCATTGAAACAAAAACCAATTTCCGCGGTTGGCCAACCGATACCTGTCTGCTACTAAGCCTCAGGATTAGTAAGTCTCCTACCTAGTAAACCTACTCAAATTATTCAATACTGTGGAATAATATGAAAGTAACAATAACAAAGCAGGAGAAAAAGCAAAGTCACGATTTTAGATGAGTATAATTTTTGAAGCGGAATAGTCGAAAAATCAGGTCACAGTATAAACAGCATTCAATTACCGAAAAGCTAATTCTATATTCGAAACACCTTTAGATATGAATATAAAATTGAGCAAATTCTCCTATAATGAAAGCTACGTTTGAGCTCCATAATTTTGTATTAGCAACGTCAAATTGCGTTATATCCGAGCGAATGAGTTTGCGAACGGGAATAACTCAGCGACAGATGGCATTCCAATTGCAAAAAGAGACTATAAGCAAAGCCTGGGATCTTGTTCTTTTTAATGTTTTTTTTTACTCCTTGCATTTAGAACTCTTCTAGTACTGACATGATAAGCTCGTGTGTCATGAAGTCATGAACAAAAACGAGCAACACAACAAACAAGGTAAGGTGAATAATCCTTTACCACCCTTTCACGAAAACGTACGAAGTTTCTGTCCTAATTATTGCATAGAAGTTTTCAAAAAAATGCTGACTCGCATAGCGGGAGACGAATTAAAAATCGATTTTAGTTTTGGGACAATTCAACGTGAATTGTTCTTGGAAATATACTTTTCCAACCCCGCGAATTGGGTACACTTTTCCTGAAAATGCTCAGCTTAATCAATTCATGAACAATTTGTGGAGAAATAGCTAGTTTGGACATATGGGAATGGGTGACAAGGACAGGAGTTTAACACTACATCTGTGATGATTTGACTCTTTCAACTGACGACAGCTAATGGAACTCATGGTAACAAACGGAATAGGCGAAGAATGACAAAAGGTGCGAAATAACTTCCTGCAGCTGTCATTCTAGTTTTAACCGTTTACAGTCACTTTTAAGGAAGACAACGGTAATTTCTTCAATAAACGTAGGTTTTCCTCGACACAATGATTTTATGCACATGGTATTTTACTTATTTATTAGTGTCAATATTCTATAATAGTACCTACGCCTCCATACAGAGCAAGCCAATATATTATGGAAATATTATGGAGAGGCTCTGAATTGCTGACAAACCAACGTCACGCTAAAAGCAATATAAAAAAAAGCAACAGTAGATTAATTACAAACATAAAATATTAGAAGATTTGGACTATTTTGGGCATCTTCTGTAAAAAACCACAATCAAGAAGATACTAAGCGAAAACCATAATGTTACTGCCACAAACAATAAGACAAACATGTTGTACTGTACAATTCATAATTTTATTTTCACTCACGAAAACATGCGCTCTGATTCTGATTCGTAATGCTATTATCCTTGATTTTGAGATATCCGCGCACTTGGTTTACTAATATTTGGTGCACTATTTTTTAAGAACCGCATATCATCAGTCTATCTCCTCTTCCTACCACATAATCGCGATTCTGGGCCAACGGGTTAGCGATCGCAGTGTGTCCACTATGATGATGCTGCTGCCCATCATCAATCTTCGATAAATAAATAGTCAGTGACACTTCAATCAAAGTCGACTCTTACGGCACCCACGGGAAGAGTTGGAGTGATGACAAATGTATTGTTACTGCGGTCACCGCACGCACTTTTCAAGAACTATCGATTATAATCGGTTTATGCGGATTCTGTTAAAACCGGTTTTCATTAAAGATAATGGATTGAACATTGTTAAATTCTCGACCTGAAACTATTGATGGTTGTTCAAACACGTAAAGGCAATTTGGAGATGCATTATGGTGAATTTAAAACGCGTTATAGCAATCACCCGAGCAATCAATTCTCTTGTTAAATGCCCACTTATCAAAAGCATGAAATAGAGGTTCGTGCTACAAAGTTATAAAAGTAGCAATTTTATAAGGGAAGTATTATGTTAAGATCTAAATACCTTTGCAGGATGTAATACAAATAGCGACGGCAACAACGTATAATGTTATGCCTCAGTAGCCTAGTTGATAGTGACCCTGCCTACGAAGCTGGCAGTTCTGGGTTCGAATCCCGGCGAGGGCATTATTTGTGTATTTATTTATCACAAATATTTGTTCCTTGGTCATAGCATAGCTGTATATGCATTTAAGTATCTATATGTATCTATCTATTATATTATATCGCCGCCTGGTACCCACATCACAAGCCTTAATTGAGCTTACCGTGGGACTAGGTTAATTTGTGTAAGATGTCCCAAGATATTTATTCATTTATTTGAATACAATTAAACCTAAAAAACCCTTACAAGGAGCTCCTTGTCCTTCTGTAGCTACAGATTTCAACATTTTCAACCGCCCCAATTGGTTCCCGACGCAAAGGTGCCCACCACGCTCGCAGCGTTTCCGCGCTGAATCGCGATGGATAATCTTCTTTATTTTTTTTTTTACAAAAATGCACAATATTTTTGAAGGGGTTAATTACTGTAAGGTATGTGGGACACGGAGTCTAAAACTTTTTTTTTATAAAAACACTAATTCTGCTAGATTCTCGCCTTAATGAGTTTTTAAGTGAATGAGTTATGTCAAATATGGTGTCAAATTGCAGTAATTACACAAAGCGATTTCCGTTCTCATTTAACACGTGTTAAACAAAAAAATATTAATAGCTCTTGTGACAATGAAATAAGGTTTATAATTGGTCAGTTACTGTGAACGATATTTTATCTATAGTATCATGGTGGTTAGAGTGATAAAAACATAAAATTTAAAAGTAATTACTATAATTAGTCAAATGACATTAGACCCTGTTCATAGTTTTTACACTTTTTACTGCGACCTTTTTATCTAGGGCATGCAATTTGTATGTAATAAGTGTAACAACGGGATCTGACATTATAAAATTCCGTGATCGCATGCGCTACTTGTATCCTTTCTGCTACCGTAAAGTTTCATCATCATCATCATATCAGCCGAAAGACGTCCACTGCTGAACATAGGCCTCCCCCAAAGATTGCCACAATGACCGGTCCAGCGCCACCCGCATGCAGCCGTAAAGTTCATCGTACTGTTTTTACAAACTCGCACCCCGCATGTGATATCATAGTAATGCGACTGCGTATAGCATTACAGATAGACCTTAAATAGCCTAAAAACCTATTTTTAGTACGTTTGGTGCCTTTTTTAGGCTCTAGTGCGAGAAGTGTGTCATTTTACGTCAGGTTCAAAACTTCGGAGGGCCATCTGCACTAAAAAACGTCGTACGAGATACGTGCAAAAACGAAATTCGTAACTCGTGTCGATTTAAAACACTCCCTATCGGTCGTGTTTTAAAACATCGCCACTCGTTTCGAATTTCATGTTTTTCGCACTTGTGTCGTAATGTACTATTTTAGTACAGATGGTGCCTTTTTACGCGCTAGTGCGAGTAGTGGTTCATTTTACGTCAGTTCCAAAAGTTCGGAGGGCCATCTGTAGGTACTGAAAAACGTCGTACGAGACACGCGCAAAAAGGAAATTTGTAACTCGTGTCGATTTAAAACACTCCCTTCGGTCGTGTTTTAAGACATCGCCACTCGTTTCGAATTTCATGTTTTTCGCACTTGTGTCGTAATGTACTATATTAATGCATTTCGCAATGATCTGCAATTTTACGTAATACGGAGCGGAAGTGAAGGATTTCGCATATCGATGATATCTTTATAATAGGATTTACTCATATCTTATTGTGACTATTATCTGAAATCTGATAAGTGATAGGTACATACGATACGTATCTATAATTTTCGCCAGCAGAAAAGTAAAAAAATTGCTGCCTTTCCATAGCATTTGAAGTCTTTGATACATATCGTGAAACACGTTCGCAGATGTATTTTTACGTTAATACTAATAATTCTAATAAATATCAATCATTTTGACAAAAAAGGTATGTGAACTTCAAGTTTAAGGTTAGAGCGCTCATACAACTGTAAGTTCTTACGTAAGTTATAGGAATGGAGCTATACTAATGTGGCCTGCCCATTGACTTCAGCTTGCTAATCCGGAGGACTATGTCAGTAACTTTAGTTCGCCTACGGATATCCTCATTTCTGATTCGATCACGCTGTTTTATAATAGTGATAAGAAATTTCAGGCTAACCATTGTTAACGCTGCGTACTGACAGCACTTAGAATACATTTGTCACCACCCCAAATCTTCCCGTAGGTGTCGTAAGAGTCGAGTAAAGGATTGAAGTGTCATTGAATATTAGTTTACAGAACCCCATTGCCCAGCGTGGTGATTATGGGCAAATCTGTCCATACGCATACTTAATAGGTGAAGCCTACGTCCAGCAGTGGACTGAGAGAGGCTGATGATGATGATGATTGTTTTATGAGATGAGATTAGCACAGGACCGGGACCAGGGGAGAGGCCTATGCTCGGCAGTTGCCGATAAATGGCTGAAAATCATTTCAGCCATTTATCGGCAACTGCCGAGCATAGGCCTGGGATCATCATCAGATGATGATTGCTTTATAACAAATCATACCAAAAAAACCTTGTCTGTACTATACATTCGCAAGAGTTAAAAAATAGATAATTTTCGCGAGGGAGTTGATTGTTATTAAGTATCAATCGATAAAGATCTGTTATTATCAATCGATAATATTATCTGTTATTATCTTATTTTTTATTTATTTAAACTTTATTGAACATACAAATAGGTACAAATGGCGGGCTTAATGCGTTAAGGCATTATCATTCTTCTTCTTATGGTGCCATGCCCAGTCCAATGGGCGTCGTCGGCGATCAGCATGGCATTTAGCTTTCTGGTCTTTGCCAATCTCTTGAGCGTGGCTGCGTCTTTTGTATGCGTCCATTCCTTAACATTAGCTATCCACTTATTTCTAGGTCTCCCTCTCTCTCTTTTCCCTATATTTTCCTTCGATAATAGTCTGCAATAAGTCATATTTTTCATTTCTGTAGATGTGACCCAGATTATGCTGTTTTTCTTTTCTTAATTATCATGACAGGTACTAAATATTATCATTTCAAACCCAGATGCATTTTTTTTTGCTGGTAGTGCTGTCAGACTTTTCAGAGGCCAATTTGCCTACCGCGAACTCCGAAATTTGTCTTTGTCACACCAAAAAAAGCGTCATTAGAATGTCAGAGTCAAATCCTCGAAATTTGCGAACTTCGGAGTTGGCGGTAGCCGCAGATCATAAATATATCCACACAATATTCAGGTAGTCAAATTAGCTTTAAAATACTTGAAGACATAGCTAAAGCCTACACAGAAAAAAACACTTTTTTGAAACAAGAACCAAATATGTTTCACCAATTATATCTTGATCTCAAATATATATATCTTGAAATAAGATAATCTCACAAACGTATCAAAAATGTAGAAATCTTCATGGTAAAGACGGAAAATGTTGGTTCAAAGCAAATATTATTTAAGTCAAAAATTACTTCTCAGATCAAAACTAATTTAATTCTCACCATAAGAATGATTGCGCAGATTTGATTTAAGAATTAATTCTTGCGCCAATTTAGAGTCAAACTTGGGTCAAGATTAAATTTAAATCTCAAATGAACAATTGAAAACTATTCAAGCAAGTAATATGTTACTTGATAGGACATATTATTTAGTTCACCCAAGAATTATTGAATTATTCAGCCAAGTATTAAGACATTCTTAAAGCAAGTAATATATTTCTCAGTAGAAGATAGTACTAGTTTCAGCCAAGATTCTGTTAAATATACAATTAAGAGTTAAGACATTCTTAAAGTAAGTAATATAATTCTCAGTAGAAGATAGTACTAGTTTCAGCCAAGATTCTGTTAAATTTGCAATTAAGAATTAAGACATTCTTAAAGCAAGTAATATATTTCTCAGTAGAAGATAGTACTAGTTTCAGCCAAGATTCTGTTAAATTTGCAATTAAGAATTAAGACATTCTTAAAGCAAGTAATATATTTCTCAGTAGAAGATAGTACTAGTTTCAGCCAAGATTCTATTAAATATACAATTAAGAATTAAGACATTGTTAAAGTAAGTAATATAATTCTCAGTAGAAGATAGTACTAGTTTCAGCCAAGATTCTGTTAAATTTACAATTAAGAATTAAGACATTCTTAAAGCAAGTAATATATTTCTCAGTAGAAGATAGTACTAGTTTCAGCCAAGATTTTGTTAAATTTACAATTAAGAATTGAGACATTCTTAAAGCAAGTAATATAGTTCTCAGTAGAAGATAGTACTAGTTTCAGCCAAGATTCTGTTAAATTTACAATTAAGAATTAAGACATTCTTAAAGTAAGTAATATAATTCTCAGTAGAAGATAGTACTAGTTTCAGCCAAGATTCTGTTAAATTTACAATTAAGAATTAAGACATTCTTAAAGCAAGTAATATATTTCTCAGTAGAAGATAGTACTAGTTTCAGCCAAGATTTTGTTAAATTTACAATTAAGAATTGAGACATTCTTAAAGCAAGTAATATAGTTCTCAGTAGAAGATAGTACTAGTTTCAGCCAAGATTCTGTTAAATTTACAATTAAGAATTGAGACATTCTTAAAGCAAGTAATATATTTCTCAGTTGAAGATAGTACTAGTTTCAGCCAAGATTCTGTTAAATTTGCAATTAAGAATTAAGACATTCTTAAAGCAAGTAATATATTTCTCAGTAGAATATAGTACTAGTTTTTGCCAAAATTCAGTTAAATTTACAATCAAGAATTAAGACATTCTTAAAGCAAGTAATATATTATTATTTCTCAATAGAATATAGTACCTACTAGTTTCAGCCAAGATTCAATTAAATTTACAATCAAGAATTAAGACATTCTTAAAGCAAGTAATCTATTTCTCAGTAGAAGATAGTACTAATTTCAGCAAAACATCCGTTAAATTTACAATCAAGAATTAATAAATTCTTAAAATAAGTTATATATTTCTCAGTAGAAGAAAGTACTAATTTCAGCAAAAATTCTGTCAAATTTACAATCAAGAATTAAGACATTCTTAAAGCAAGTAATATATTTCTCAGTAGAAGATAGTACTAATTTCAGCAAAGATTCTGTTAAATTTACAAGCATAATTAAGACATTCCAAAAGCAAGTACTTAGGTAATATATTTCTCGGTGGATGATAATTACTACAGTTTCACTCATGATTCAGTTAAATTAACAATGAAGAAGTAAGACATTCTTAACGCAAGTAGTATATTACTCGGTCGTAGGGATTGGGTACCTACAGCTACACCTAAGATTAAATTAAATTTACAATGAAGAATCTTCATTCGTCAATTTCAATTGTATTTGAGTCTAAATACTCAAAGAGAAAATGGGTTTAGGTACTAACAGTCCGAATAATTACAAAAGAATCGAACTTCAGTACCTTTGAAACATTATTATTAAGCATTGTTGCCCCAAGATATAATTCCTCGCTAGTTCTTGCAACAAAATTTACGAAAGTTTACAAATCTTGTCTCAAGAAATTGCATTTTTTGTTACGAGCAGTGTTGCTGTATTCATTTTTTACCCGATAATCTTGTAAAATGGTTTAGCGAACAATCTTCACACATTCTACCACGCTTTTAATCTTTAAACAATACACCACGCTTTTGATGTTTTTCGAAATAACTATTAAAGGCAACTATATAAGACCATAGAGCTACTTAGTGTGCCGATACTTAGTTTAACACACTTATAAATTTCGAAAATAAATATGATTAATATTTAAAACATATCTCAATTATTATTATTATTTAAATTTTATTGCACAATATAAAAGAGTACAAATGGCGAACTTAACGCCTTAAGGCATTCTCTACCAGTCAACCATTGGGCTAAACAGAAAGCTTTGGTTTGGTGCAGGATTTAAACTTTAGTGATATTGATTATTTAATCAAGTCAATTATTAATATTTATAAATACAATACTTGTACTTACACAAATACAAAAGGGGTTTGGGTAAAGTTGGCGTCGTTTTTAAATTTTGGCGGCCACTCATTAAAGTGGTAAATTTGAAAAGAGCAATTTAAAATAAACTTATTTTATTATGGAGTGCATATAGCTAAATTATATCGGAGCCGAGATATCATACTTTAAAGTTTTATAGTAAAGACTCACATTTGTTTTTGAAATGCATCGGAATGAGTTAAAACTACTATTGTGTATGCCACGTAAAATCTAACCTTAACTCATAAGGTAACCTTGGACATAAGGTTCTTTTTCGGTCAATGATTATTTAGAGATAGTTCCTTTTTTCTTTAACACGGCGATTTTATGACGGATGTCGATGGAACGTTCTATTGAACGTAATTATGTCAAAGGTTTTATGTCGCATTTTAAATAAAAAATAAAAGTATTCATATTTTCACACTTTATGCGTGTTTTCATGTTTGTTGTATGTTGATGGGGGATTACAAGGCCCACAGGCAATATTAGGACATTATTGTTCATGTGTTGTTCGGAAGAGGACCTTAGGCTGTTGCTCACAATATGTAATGTCAATTATATGTATGGTTCTTGGGATGGGGTAGGTATCAAAAACATCTTGATCCCCCGGCACAGTTTTTAGAGAGAGTGATTCGCCAAGATAATATTGAGAATGAAGTTTACGACGAGCCAGAAAATGTGTAAAAAAGTAATTCAACGTAATACTAAAAATTACAAATGACGTTATCTGGGAAAAGGGACGTTATTGTCATTGGCGCTTACGGCGTTATGAGCCATGTTTGTATACAAATACGACGCCACCGGACGTAAGAGCCATCGACAATAAGGCCCCTTATCCCAAATAATGTCACATATGTTGTGTTGTATACATAAGAAAGCATTAGTAACAATTCCAATCTAGAAACTAGTCTAATTAGGTACATTTTCTACTTGGGAATATGTCAAAACATTTTGCATGTGTGCATCACACCTGTGTTTCCTAATGGTGTAGTCAGAGGGTGAACCGTCTATTGAAACCATTTTGCAACATTTTTAATGTTTACTAAACAGACAGCATAGAAATCGCATAAGAAAATACAGTTGCATTTTCATATACCTAAGATCTTCTTTTTTTAAGTCGGTTAAATTAACTATTATACTTTAAGGGCAATGTCCTTATATCTTTGTTAGTAGTATTATCGAGTTAAATAAGCCTGTAGTCATCTAAGCTGTCTCCTAAACCTGTCTTAGTTAGGTATATTCACTGGTCCAATAACATTGTTTGAAGGGCCATAATTATCTTGGCTCCGATATTAGTTACAGCAAAACTTATTTTGTAAATAAGCTAGTCTAAGGTAGCACTACAAAATAGTAGTAACATAAACGATGGCCGCTGAAAAAAAAAATTACGCCACTAGTCCATACAAAAATACCCAATCCCCTTTAAATACATATTATATAACATAGACATAAATTATGTACCTACTTGGTCTTTATAAAAAGGAAGCTCACAAAATAGGTCCCGGATTTTAGTACATATATACTATCTACGAGTATAGTTACATTATCTAGGTTGCATTAACATGACATGTAAGTGTCTCGTAATGTTTATATTCGGTAAAATAAAAATCAGGTACTGGCAACATTTTCAAGTTGTCATCCAACAAACCGAATGCTAACGGCCAAATGTGATTTAGGCGAATTAGACGTTTCGTGTGCTATTTTATTTGTCTTTTTGCTTGTTTTTTGTGTGGTTGCTGTGAAAACAACTTCGTGAACACAAAATAATGGAAGAGGACACAGAAAATATATTGGTTTCCTGGAATGTGCCATCAGAAGTCGTGGAGAACTTCAAAAGTAAGTTACCTATGCATTTTCTAAAATAGCGCTCGCAGGTCAGAAAGCGGCAAAATGCTAAGGCATTAATGAAATTGGAAAAAAATTCTCTTATCTTAAAAGCGTGAAGTAAGTTTTTTTCTCTTACCGAAATACATGTGCTAAATGTTAGGTTAAACAAAATTACCGACATCATTTACATTTTTACTCATTTGCTAAACTATTATTAACTTATCAAAACGAGACAACGGGCATTTTGACACGTCGATGTAAGTAAAATAAGTTATATTATTACCCAATCAAATGTTCAAATAATGTGTGAAAGTCGTGAAAGTTTAAATTGATAATAATTTATTGTGCTACTGCCATACATCACTAGGGTTGATCAAGATGTTCGTTTGTCTTCTGAAGTGTAACATAACATAAGGGACAAACCACGTATAAGTAATGCGAGTCGCGACTTGATTGCACTATAAAGGAAAGTAACACTTATTTAGAGATTAACTACCATTTGAATTTGCATCGGGGCCAACCCCGATGCAAATTCGAATTGTAGGAACTGTACAGCTGTAGTTCCTATAGTGCCCCAGTGTGAATTAGATCATTTGCATTTCTACCAAGATGTATTCAGGTTTTCTAACAATGTTTTTGTTTACCGAAAAGGAAGCAATGAATATTAAATGATATTCTATAGGTACATAAGTTGCCAGGTGAGAACTCGCAAGCCAATGATTAAAAGTTGTATGCAGTCAAGAGTTGTCAGCTGTTGCTGCTTACATACTAGTATATTATATCTTAGTATAGTTATATTGTTTATTTATTTATGTCAAATATTTGAATTTAAAATATATTTTGTCAGAATGTTGCAGTGGAAGACTTTGATTCAGTCTGTCTTCAAATGCAACACTTTTTAAACATCTTTGTTCTGGGGTGTATAGGCTATGGTGACCTCTTGACCTATGATGACTACCTGATGATCTAAGGTGACCACCAGCTTATATTCATCTTTGTTTTTCGATTATCTAAGTTATTTTTTTTACAGAAAATGATATAAGCAAGGAACAGTTCAAATATCTTGTTTCAAATGATACTTATTTGAAAGAGCTTTGCCCACACATTGGGCATCGAATTAAACTAAAAAGTAAACTACAGGATTACTTAGACTCAGTTACCGATACTGAAACTGCATCATCCTTCAATGAAGATTAAATGGTTATTAGAGCGAACTGTCCAGAAGTGATGCAAGTTGATCAAGATCAGTCAATTATTCTGACGGACATTACTTTGGATTTGGATTCCTACTTGAATATACCAAGCAGGCTTTCACTGCCAGAATTTGATTTGAAGACTATACTCCAATCGTCTCCACAAGGAAATAGTGTTCTAAATTATTATCAAAAATACAAACAATTGAATTCCCAAAAAAGAAACATCATTGTTGATGTTTTGGTGAAATATCACTACACATTTATTGTTAACAAGTAATTATTGAACCACTTATAATTGTGTTTTCCCGTAGAACTGATGTAGTGTTTGTTATCTATGTAGGCAGGTAGATGTTTTTGATATGGGATTTATTACATCAGGAGCATGTGATCACAGGCATAGGTGTTCTCTAATATTTGCCTGAATTACATTTGCCATAATTTAAATTTCCCTCATTTTTTATTTTATAATTATTATTTTCCCAAATTTTTGATGCCATAATGTAGTATCCAATGTAGATTAGTGTAATATAAGCTTATAATAAGCCTGCTCAAGTACCTATAGCTAATGGATTAGGAGAGACCAGACAGCAGAAGTTTCAGGCTTGGCACAGTCACCTGCAATGATTGCAGGTGACTGTACATGCATGTCAATCCAGCCAGATGGATTGATGCCCAGTGGGAGATAGATATTTTTTCACAGGGAGCAAAATTATGCATTTACGTTGAGGATGGCTGTGAAGGTTTTCTGTCTGGTTTCTATAATTAGTATTGATACTTAAATACGAATGAAGATTATCTGAAATATATTTTTTCCTCAGCAACATCAAACCAGAAGAATTCAATTTGCTAGCCGCAAAAATTGTTTCACTTTTCCCAACTGAAAGTGTATATACATACTATATAAAAGCAGTGCCGACATGCAAATCGGCTTCAAGAAGATATGTGCCTTCTAAAGGCAAATTAGTGGACAAGGTCCGAAATCTTCTGTACATATCAGGAGCAAAGCGAAGGGGCATTAAATCCACTTGCTCTAGTTCGGAGACGGATGTTGAGTCTGTAGAAAATAATCAAGGTAAAACCCATACTAATATTATAAATGCGAAAGTAACTCTGTCTGTCTGTTGTCTTCCTTTAGATTAATTTTTTGTCGAGATTGCACTTTAAGATTCTATTACATTTTCACAAAGTATGGCAAAGTTTTGATACATTTTTTATTTGTTTCATTTCAGTGATTACTTCAAATGACGACGCTATTTGGCTCAAACATAACAATGAGCCATGGGACCAAGTTTGTGAAAAGTGGAATAACACCTTTGAATTAAGACACAAACAAAAATTTGAAACTGTACACGATTATCTTGAAACCTGGGCCATTTTAAAAGACGGCAAAGCAGATACTCTGGTAAGACATTCCTCAAAATAACTAGTACCTTATATTAAAAATAAGTTGATATATACACATATAATATATATTGGCCACGTTATACTAAAATGAAATCTGTGACTCACAAACAAAGTTCATTTTTGGAGTAAGATGGATAGTTCCTTGCAATTCACACTAAATACCTAGATTCAAAATAATAAGAACACTTATCTTAATCAAAGTGCCTTATAGTTCCCACATTTCTTATAATAATCAGTGTAGGAAAACATTTTGAATGATCAATGTGTAACTGTGTTTCAGATGAAATACCTATATATTAACCCGGCGAGAGTGTGGTGAAAAAAAGTTAAACAAAAATAAACTCTAAATACATATATTGACATAAGTCAAACACAGGGTATGAGATACCCTGCCACACTCCCGCCGGGTTAAAGTAATTGTGAAAACACAAATCAAATTATTTTTTAACCAAATATTTTGATTTGTACTTTTATTTTTTCCCCAGTGGTCACACTACTTAATACTATATAAAATATAAATATTGGATGTCATATACCAAAGAAAAAACGACCAAGATCACCAACGTCCGAGGTGGTCTTTAAGACCGAGTGGCCGAGAAGTGCAGGCATCAGTCGCGAAAGCTGAGCACGTCGATTCGATCCCCACCTCGGACATTGGTGATCTTTTTTCTTTGGTATATGACATCCAATTTCTAATTTCGTCCTATTGCTGCAAATACCAGCTATGTGCACGTATTATGTCAATCGATAATGAATTTAACTATAATGATAATTAAATTGATTCTGCCAAAACCTGATTTGTGCAGACAACTGGTATTTGCAGTAATAGGACGATTTATTATCTATATATTATTTAATAAATAATTAATAATACAAAACAAAAATTTACAAAGACCCCCCTTCCAGCGGTTCCTTGCGCAAAGGTGCCCATGATGCTTGCCGCAGTTCGGCGTTGGATAATGATATAATGATTAATTATTAATACTGTCACTGTTTTGTTATTGTTAACAGATACTTTTGGATTTTGAGAAACAGTTTAAAGAGAAATCGCTTAACTTCTTTAAAAACTGGGAACCATTTTTCTCGAAAGTTTTGAAGCTTAGAGAAAGTGTTGTGACAAATGATGATGCAAATGCATTAATTGAAGGATTAGAAAATATCATTGACGATGGTAAGTTCCTACTTGTTTTCTCAGTCTGTGTTGGCCTATAGTACCTACGTGTTGTAAGTACCCGAATCTTGAATGATTTCTATAATGCGAGTATCTATAATTGATATTTTTATAGTATCCATGTCGGTATAATTATTATCGTTATAGTATAGTAGGTACCCATACCACAGGCTTGTGTTGTGGGTACTTAGGCAACGATTTATACAATAGATATTATATACATATAAATAATTAAATACGTAGAGAACACCCATAACTCGGGAACTAATATTTGTAATAAACGCACAAATAAATGCCCTTAACGGGATTTGAACTCAGGACCTCTTGTTTCATAGGCAGAGACACTATCCACTAGGCTACGAATGCTGTTGATCTTATGAAAATATGTGTACATATATCTCATAAAATGTTTTATTTCAGACAAACGAATTCCGGTGCAGATTTACCTGCTAGGTTTTTTAATACCACCCAAAGGCCGAAAATCTAGGAAAGTCAAGTTCTCAACCACTGAATCAATCCGGGGTTTATTAGTTCAGATAGATGTAAGTATTGTTTGCACCCAATCAAAATTTAAGTGGTTTATTCTCCTTATAATATTATTAGATAACTAAAAATTGGATGTCATTGATGACCAGTCATTTATAATAAATGACGGTCACTTTGCAACTCTAGTCTATATCGATATTCTCTATTAGCAGCATACCCGGCTCTATTACTTCTATTCAATTACGACGACACTCATTGTACGAATTCGTGTATGCGCATACGTTTTATGTAAATCCTTTGCTTTAGTGTTGTTGTTTTGATTCAGTGTAGGTGTTTACGAATGAGAGGGAATTTATATAGCATTTGTGTGCACAGATTTTATGTGTAGCAATGGACAGGTCTACCCCTCTGCCAAATGTGTCATACTCATTGTACGAACTGGTGTACCCTTCCCCTCCCCAAGACATACATTTACGTACCCCGCTATCCGCAAAACTCTGCAGACTTTTTTTGCATATAAACAATTGCCTGTTTCTACTCTTTACTGGTTTGGTACTTAATGGTGTTACCTCATCCCTCTCAAATTTTAGCAGACTGTTTTGTTAGGAAAGATGAGGCGATGGCGGTTCCCCTGATTAATGTTCGTGGATCACTCGTTTATGTTGGCCTCCTCTCCCACAATTTTTTTTAACAATTTACGTCCAGAACTAGGTAGCGGCAAACAAAACACACTTTTATTACTAATTTCGTCTACGTACGCTTCATGGTTACTGAGTAAAGTGGCTGTGACATAACAGTCGCACACCAAAACTATAAGGGACCTGTTTTGCCATTTTGGCTACGGACTATAAAGAAAGAACTTCTATTTTTGTAGTAGGGCCTCTGCTGAGCAGTGGGATATTCCTGGAAACTATGGCATTACTTTTAAATTATGTTTTTAATCCAGGACGCCGGAGATATCGACAGCGTGATCGCAACACAGAAAGCCAAGGCGGCAGCGCGGAAGGATACCGTGCAACCCTTCGTGCTCATACAAGGACCGCTACAAAACTTCGCCCAGATTTACATCGTAATTGATGATATCAAATACCACATGCATTCAGCTGCAAAGGCGTTCGACTTATTGTTTAAGATATACCACGTCTTTCACGCCAAGTATCCCCCAGTGTCTGAGCATCTTCACATAATTATTCAAAAAAAAGTGTATCAAATCCATACGGCGTATGATACAGTACCACCGTATATAGTTGACGTTTTAAACTTAGATGTGTAAAATTTAGTCTATGTTTCTGAAATGTAAAAAGATACTGAGCAAGAAATTTCATCTATGGCATTTGGTATGTACTTAGGTATATGTGTATAAGGTACCTATTTGCACCATCTACAGTTGACGTGCTTTGCTCTAAGTTTTGACTTGTAGAGAATACTCTGTGGCGTCAACTACGCCCTACGCCTATCATACGAAAAAAGTTAAACTAATTCATGAAATGCTTTGTTCCGAGTGCAAACTCGATCTTGGTAGTTTTAAAAAATACATTTTACATTTGGAACTTATTCATAAAATAAAAACTAATTTTAATTGTCCAATTGAAAATTGCCAGAGAATGTATTGCACAAAGTATTCTTTAAAAGATCATTTGACATTTTTTCATAAAATGTTTGATAATCGCCGACTTGATAGTAAGCCAATGGAAAAAACATTGCATCCGAATTCTCCAACGTGTAATAATATAACGATCATGGAAACTAAAACACCTGATCCTATTGAGTTAAACAGTTCTACCCAACTTGAATCTATTAGTGAGCACTGTACCCAAGATAGTGACCATGTAACAATGCAATTTAAAAAAGATCTTCACTAACATTGTTTGAAGGGCCATATCTTGGCTCCGATATTAGTTACAGCAAAACTTATTTTGTAAATAAGCTAGTCTAAGGTAGCACTACAAAATAGTAGTAACATTTCAGTAATGCCTTAGCATTTTGCTTAGGGAATGCAATACCCGGCCATTTTTGGTACCCGGGTATTACCCGACTTTGCATTTTAATACCCGGGTTACCGGGTAGTACCCGGTCTTCGACTAAAATAGCATACTCGTAAAGTATTGATTTCTATATTTTGAAAGGTAATTATTTATAAAATATTCTTTTGATTAACAGAATTTACATTCATTTGTGAAAATAATGATTGCAAATACGAATTTAACAAATTTCTCAACTTGTATATAAAAAATCTCAGTAAATCACAATATTAAATAAAAAAGATCAGTCCGTGATAAACATGTGCGCCGCGCCGCCGATGATTTCGACCGGCGTGAAATCGGCGTGTCAAAAGTTTTATTTTCCTCTCAAATCAAATAATTTAATATTCCTAGTGAAATAAACCACCCTAGGTAGTAAATTGTAAGCCTTTTATTGGAAGGTCCTAAAACTGGTTAACAACAAGGTGCCAGGCAACGACGGAATCAGGGAGCTTCTGAGAGCGGGTGGACCGACGTTATTTAAAGTCCTCTAGAAGCTCGTTAATTTGTTCGAGGGCAAAACGCCTAGAGCATGAGAGTCATGGAAAAGAGGCGATCTGGTGCTGTTTTTCAAAAAAGGTGATAACAGCCTTTTGAAGAACTACAAACCCATTTCTCTCGGTTAGTCATGATTATAAACTGTTTTCAAGGATCATCACGAACCGTTTAGAACGCATATGACTATCGGTATGTCGACGTTGAATCAATGTTGGTTACCAGTGATGACCACGGTGCTGAAACATGGGTCACTCACTCTCGGATACATCTCAAAACTCACAGTTTCTCGTTCGGAGTTTCTCTGCGTAATCGAATCTGTAATTAGGAGACCTGGAGACGCATTAAAGTCACCGACATAGCTATCCAGATTATGCTGAAATAGCAATAGGCAGTCCACATTGGCCACAGGAGAGCATGAGCCGATGGGGTCGAAAAATGCTCGTAAGCAAACTACAGTTTTGCAGCGTAGGATTTCCACCCACAAGATGGACATGCGATGCGACGATATGAAGGTTGCAGGGCGGGAGTCTCGAATCTGGATGCAACAGGGGAGACTGATGTTCAACATTGAACGTCTTATGAGATGATGATGTCAACTCACGTTTGAAACATTGAAAATTTAATTTCAAAATCATATTAAAAACAGACTTTGCACGAACAACTCGGGACAATATCCGACGCCTTCGGCATTGTTTTCAGTTGGCGTTTACAAATGAAGTTACAACATATAGGAAATGTGTCTTCGCGTCGTCTGCCTCAACCTCACCGACTACAGGTGCTAATGCAAATTATTAACAAACTAATGCCACAGCCGGGGTGATGGGTGAGGAGTAAAGGGCGTAGAACTAGTAACATGTGCATTGTCGTTGTTGGTTATCTTCTTATCGCTACCTACCTGAGCGGCGGGCAGCGGCGAAAACAAAAGGGTTGAAATGAAATGTCTCACCCGTTCGATAAGCATTTAAAAATATAAAGTTTCGTGAGTGTAAAATAAGTGAGGGCTAGATGATAATAGAAATAGTTATAAGTGCCATAACGCTTTAACTCTTATGTAAGGGTTTCGGTCGTAACATTATTTTTCAAATTTTACTTAACTTTTACAATTTTCAATATGTTTTTTTATTTCGGGTAAAACCCGGGTATGAGATGAAAACCCGGGTTTTACCCGACCCTAAATATTGTCGGGTACCCGGGTACCCGGGTTTTCGGGTACCCGGGTTGCATTCCCTAATTTTGCTGCTTTCTGACCTGCGAGCGCTATTTTAGAAAATGCATAGGTAACTTACTTTTGAAGTTCTCCACGACTTCTGATGGCACATTCCAGGAAACCAATATATTTTCTGTGTCCTCTTCCATTATTTTGTGTTCACGAAGTTGTTTTCACAGCAACCACACAAAAAACAAGCAAAAAGACAAATAAAATAGCACACGAAACGTCTAATTCGCCTAAATCACATTTGCCTAAATCAGACTTGGCAGACGTTAAATCAAATTCCCTTGTATTTCAGAAGTGTTCGAAATTTGATCGCTATTATATTATCGATTTCGATAATATTACATCGTCATAATATACTTTCACAGATAAGAAATAAGTTGTAACAAAAAGTTTATCATAATGGGGGTCCTAATATCCGGTTTTTGAACCAGCATTATAGAGTGCTAATGATATGTGGGTATATAAATAAAATAATGAACCATGACATGTAGCTCTTACAGCCTGTAACAAAAGCAAAAAAAATAACCGTCAGTAGTACTCATCAAACCTAACACCTTTTGTTCGGCCACTTTTAAAAACTATGAAATCTGTAGGTTTTCACTTTTTCATACAAACTAGTAGGTTTGGGCAGTACAACTGACGGTTATTTTTTTTGCTTTTGTTACAGGGCCCACCGTGTATAAATAAGGTGAAATGTATTTTGCTCTGAATTCAATTTGAAGACTGTATAGTGACACTGATAAGTTCTGAATTTGTAATTACCTATTGTCTTTAACTGGTGCATAAAATAAACGAGAAACTTATATTTCTCTTTCATTCCAATATTTACGAATAGGTATAAATGTGTTTCGATAATAATTTGGCTTGTATAAATTAGGTTGGAATACTATCGAAACACATTCATACTTATAACACACTAGTCTTTTTGTAAAAAGTTAAACCTCGAGTTGATTAACCACTTATTTGAGTTAAGATAATTCTTCTTGTAACATGTTTATTCTAGTTGTAAAATAGTACGTATTCTAATTACTTACATTAAGCTTTTCTTTTAAGATTGAATTTCTTGTTATTGTAAAAAGACACGCACTCCATTAAAATTTAAATCTCTTTAAAAGTGGATATTTGTGTATTTATCCCACTTACAAAATTATCATTCTATGTTTTATTTAGGTAGGTAATTTAACCAAGTCACAACTGTCGCAAAGTCCATAATAGTGATGTTATGACCATGTTATAAAGGTAAACAAAACTAAAATTGTTAAGTAGGTAAAAAACTACGTCATAATTATTTAATTTGCGATACAAAAATAAAATAGTAATTTTTTTTAAACGCGCAAAATACACAAACGTCTGTATGAAAAGTGTTGTGATGCCTCTTCATGAAGAATGTTGAGTTTCCTTATAAAAAGTGTAATTCTTGACGTAACATAGAAGGTATTCCATTCAAATTAGGTAAATCTCTTTTTCATCACGACTTTAAGATGTGCCGCACTCGAGAATTTTCTCCGTTCTGTATAACAAACGTTCTCGCTCAAAGGAATTTCCCATAACAACCCAAACGGAGAATATTCTCGAGAATAGCACATCTTAAAGCCATGATGAACAAGAGATTTACCTAATTTGATTGGAATACCTTCTATGTTACGACAAGATCGACACTTTTTATAAGAAAATTCAACATTCTTAAAAGAAGAAATTTATTTAATTTGAGTGGAATACGTACCATTTTACGACAAGAAATTACACTTTTTATAAGAAGAATTAAACACTCTTAAAAGAAAAGCTTTACTTAATTTGAATGGAATACGTTCTATTTTACGACAAGAATGATACTTTTTCTAAGAAGAATTAAACACTCTTGAAAGAAGAGCTTTACTTAATACAAACAAGATATTTCTTTCTTGGGTCAAACCAATTAGATTAAAAAATAAGAACTTTACATATTTGAGCGAAATATGGGCCGTTTGACAACAAGAACAAAACTCTCTTCAGTAAATAATATCAGCTATTTAGAACAAGATATATTCGTTCTTGGGTCAACCAATTTAGCTTTTAAAAAAAGAGCCTTACATAATTTGAAGAGAATATGTGCTATTTTACAATAAGAACTAACGCTCTTGTGTCAATTTATTGTAAAATAACACATATTCTCTTCAAATGATGTGAGGCTCTTTTTTTAAAAGCTTAATTGTTTGACCCAAGAACGAATATATCTTGATCTAAATAGCTGATAATAATTTACTGAAGAAAGTTTAGTTCTTGTTGTAAAATGGCCCATATTCCGGTCAAATTATTTAAACCTCTTTTTTTAAAAGCTTAATTGTTTGACCCAAGAACGAATATAACTTGATCTAAATAGCTGATATAATTTACTGAAGAAAGTTTAGTTCTTGTTGTAAAATGGCCCATATTCCGGTCAAATTATCAAAACTCTTTTTTTAAAAGCTTAACTGTTTGACCCAAGAATTAATACATATTGTTCTAAATATTTTTGTTCTTGGGTCAAACAATTAGCATTTGAAAAAAGAGTTTTACTTCATTGAAGGGAAAATGTGCTATTTTACAATAAGAACTAACGCTCTTGGGCCAATTTAAAACACTATTATAAACAAAATACATTAAATCTTCGTTAAAAAGCCTTTCAATATTAAATTAAGAAAAGGAATACTTAAAATAAAAAAATGTCACTCTTGAAACAACAGTTATTCGATTTTAGTGGAAGAGACATTTAAATTATTGATATAAATAAGTAATTCTTGGTCTAAGAACTATAAGACGAAACATATTATATCTCAATCGAAGTAATTCTCCATTTTCCTTATATCGAAATCCCAAAAGATCTTGAATTAAATAATATTACTTGTTTCAAGTAATTTTTTTTTTCTGTGTATGACCACTAAATCTTTAGTTATCTTGATAAACTTATCAATTGACTAATACCTTTATCAATAATATGACGTCAACTAAAAGATGAATGGAAATAATCACTTCCTTTGCCTATGATGATAAACAAAGGAAACAATTAAGAATAGTTGTTAACGACTGATATAATTACGATTAATAAGTGATAATAGGTAATTTATAGAATTTACCTGATTAGACATATAAAGTAAAGACTTATAGCAGTGGAGTGAGACAGGCTGATGCGACGATAAAAAGAAACATGGTAAGGTG
This sequence comes from Thaumatotibia leucotreta, assembly GCA_025490895.1. Taxonomy (NCBI): domain Eukaryota; kingdom Metazoa; phylum Arthropoda; class Insecta; order Lepidoptera; family Tortricidae; genus Thaumatotibia; species Thaumatotibia leucotreta. The sequence continues at coordinate 62,271 of JALPQI010003885.1, forward strand.
GAAATACTAGTACCCGACGCTGTACAAATACTCGTCATCATAGCTTGAGTTGCCATCGATAAGATAAAATCAGCTATTAGGGCATTTAAACGATGATAAATGTATGTGCCTTTAATGCTTCATATCCCAATTTTGAAATAATTAGCTTATATCTAAATTATTGGCATAATTTTAAGGCAGGCTGACATTTATTAGGACTGAGTGTTAATATTTTCAATGTCCCAATATGTGACGTTAAAACTTGTACTGAAGTGCCATCTATTGGGAGTATTGGGACTGCCAGCAAAAGCACCTGACGCTTATTCATACAATGGAGTTGACTAAGAAAATGTGCAATTTTGAGAAATGTTGTTATTGTCAACCTATAAAATAAATACTATTTATTTAACAAAACTTAAAAACTGGTCTCCCAAAACATAACAATACTTTATGTAGATTTATCTTCTTCTTCTACCCAGCGCTATACCCTTTGCTAGGGTCCGCTTTCCTGCTACATTAAAATAAAAAATATCTTGGGACATCTTACACAAGGCTGACATTTCCTTCACTTTGCGCGATCCTGGGCATCTTCTACTGTTAGCCCATTCACACTCATGTCAGCCTTCACGACATCTAGCCATCGCTTCTTTGGTTTTTATATGATAAGCACATCTGTTACGATACATATTGTGAAATTATACAGAATTTATATTTATGTATTTGTATAGTGCATATGTTTATGTTATCTAAGTACCCACAAGCTTACCGTGGATCTGTGAGACTATACGTCGACTTATGTAAGATTATCCCAACCGAAATTACCAACAATTAGGGCGTGCCACATAACCAAGTAACCGCCCTACCTAAATAATGTTATCAATTAACAATTCACACAATAAAGGTGCATTTAGACCAAACGTGCATTCGCTCATTTTATCCCCCACTACGAAATCAACGAATTTCGACGAATCACGTTTTGTGTAACGAACGAATTTCGTAGTGGGGATAGAATGAGCGAATGCTCGTTTAGTCTGAATGCTCCTTTACATTCATATCCTCGCTTAATAAAGGCTTACGTTGTTGGTAGTTGTAGGAAGAACTACATAATTCTTTAAATACAGCCAGTGAAATTTTGGGCCACAGAATAGGCATTCAAGGTGTTTGAAGTTTCAGAAGGGCCGTTAAAATTTTGAAATTACATCACATCATCAGCCTGCGATACTATCCACTGCTGGACGTAGGCCTCTCCTATTAACTATACGTATAGTCGCATTAGGAGGTATATGCCCATAATCGCCACGCTGGGCAAGCGGATTGGCAATCGCAGTAATGTGTCCACTATAATGACGCTGCTGCCCATCATTAATCTTTTATCAAATAATGGTCAGTGACACTGACCGAATCGCCACGCTGGGCAAGCGGATTGGCAATCGCAGTAATGTGTCCACTATAATGACGCTGCTGCCCATCATTAATCTTTTATCAAATAATGGTCAGTGACATTCGATCCCATAGTCGACTCTTAGGACACCCGCAAGAGGAGTTGGAGTGGTGACAAATGTATTCTTACTGCCGTCACCACACGGCGACGAAATTACATAAAATAGTATAAAGTCCTACTACTAAATAATATTTATAACATACTACCAGACCAGCTACCACTATTGAAACTTGAGCTAATTAAAAAAATAATAAAAAAATTTTGCCACCAAAATCTCACTGGCAACGGAAATGTACTTATTTTGGACCACGTTTTATTGTTCGCAATATTTCGACGCAGTACAAAAGTGTAATTTTCCTTGAACATGACACATAATGTTACTTCCAATCGCAGAGGAAATTGTATAGATAACGGTACGATATCTTATCAGTATATGTTGTTTATCGTTTCATTCATAAAACTGCCGCCGCCATACGCGTGTTACGAATGAAACATTATCATTCATAGATTACATGGGTACTTATACGATATGCAACTTTCAAATTAAACGAAATGTAACACCAGTAGGCTAAGCACATGATTGATGCGAGAGAATGACGGAAAAGTCGGAAAGTCTCTCTCGCGGTAGCCACATGCTATGCTTACGTCTTCGTCCCTACCGCAAACACCGAAATTCGTAAATTTCGGGGATTTTTCTCTGTTCCTCTAATGACGCTTTCGTTGGACAGAGAGAACCATACGTGTGGGAGTTCCTATATCGGTCTCTCGCTCGATCTTATTGAGTCGCTCACCGCTTTCGCTGGTCGCGCAAAGTCGTGGCCAGGCATTACATTACAGCGCTGATTGACGTTGCTAGCATTCATTTACCTCCAACATTTTTTGTGTTATGTGTCTAAGCAGATTCGGTACCTATGGACTGTGTTTATCTCGAAAAGATAAGGATATATACTAATATATTTCTCAAGTATGTGTCAATAGGTACATACTGGGCCAGCGTTGGGACCACGCAAAATACGACACGCTCAAGTTGCGGAAAAAAATGGCCAGAAAAAACGACAACAATATATTATCTTAACAACATATCCACATTGAGGGACCTACCGTAACGGACTCAGATATGGGTTTTCAGGACGTAAGGATCAAAAATGAAAATAATCAACACAGCGGCCACTTTTCATAATTTTGACATAGAAATCACATTGAACAATGTAAAAAGCAGTAAGTACACATATTTTATCGTTTTGAACGTTTACGATAATCATGCGCTGAAATTACATAAAATATAATACTTGTGTTGTGAGCGCTGTCCCGCCCTTGTTTCTTGATCGTACGATTCTGCGCTGAAAACTCGCGTGTTTAACCGAGAATTGCGATTTTTAAGTGGCATATCTGTTATGTAATCTGTTTTAAAGTGACGGATGTATTTTTCGACCCTCCCTGGGATGAAACGAGATTATTCAGATTATAGGATTACGTATTTATAGTATTTACGTTTATGTCGGTATTTTCGGACATATGAAATATTCAGGCCATGTCTGGATTAATGTCAATGCTTTTGATCTTTTGTGTCGTGTCATGTTGTTTAATAATAAATCCACAAATTTGGTCGATTAGAGTTTATTCGGAAAGTGGTGGCACGTGATATGTATGGGCGTGCCTGTGGGACAGAAGCCTTCAATTTCTGCGCAGTCTACATGGATAGATCCGATTTGTATACAGAGTGTTTCATTAAAATCGGTCAGTATGGGAAAGTCTGAAACTATACGACATACGAAGATTTGTTCTTAGGAACCATGTCACCGATTTTGATAAAAAGAAAAACTGCATTCTTACATTTGAAAATAAAACTGTACCCAACTAGGGAATCGAGCCCGGTTGTTTTGAAAAAGGTTAACTTACACTATTTTTATTCAGATGTCGTTTGAGTAGGTCTTAAGCGGTAAATGTCTCAAGAAACATGACATCTAAAATGAACGAAATTCATTGTTTTCGCGTACTTAAATTTATCTTACTAGGTGTTTATTGTGTAAATCTTAAGAAAACGAGTTTTTTATTTCATATTTAACAACGCAGTTTTTCTTATTATTAAAATCGATGGCATGGTTAATAAGAACAGATCTTCGTAAGTCTTATAGTTATAGATTTTCCTATACTGACCGATTTGAATGAACCACCCTGTATATCGCCAGTTGACAATCAAAACTCGCTGTAAAAACTATCACTACTCCTAGTGTCATCAGTGCCTCGTATGGCAATGAAATCACGAGATGAGCTAGATACTTTTAATTTCTTAATGAGAATGCTACTTAAAATCGTAAACTCCAGAAGCATAAAGGCAAATTTTTGGGAAAATAATCAGAAAGTTAAAAAATTAAAAACCGATTTCAACCGATTTTTCCAAGATTCCATCGTCAGACCCCAACTCGATGCCAACGGAACCGTCACGGGGTTATACCAGTTCCATTAAAAAAAACAAATATGTACACATGATTGTATCACATTGATATAGGTAACATACAAAAAAAAAGCAATCTAATTGAGAAAATCCTCCATTTTGAAGCAGTTTAAAAATGTTTACTAATAATACCATTATAAATATTGCATGTCATATACCAAAGAAAAAAACGACCAAGATCACCAACGTCCGAGGTCTTAAGACCGAGTGGCCGAGGGCTGCAGGCATCAGCCGCGAAAGCTGAGCACGTGGGTTCGATCCCCACCCGATATATGACATCCAATATTTATAATTTATACAGTATTAAGTAGTGTGACTACTGGGGAAAAAATAAAAGCATAAATCAAAATATTTAGTTAGTAAATAATTTGATTTGTGTTTTCACAATACGTTAAATAATACCACATTTAAATAAATTATTTGCGACGTTATAAAATTAAAAGTCCTCTATTTAGAACTCTGGCTTATTTTTATTACGTCGTTGTCTTAAAATGGAACAAATCTTGCGAGGAACCTTACGATACCGCAGAATTACTTTTTGTTTATCTATGTTTATCTTTACATACAAATCGATTTCTTTCATGTTAGTTGTTTTCTCGTGTGAAATGAATTGTTAATAAATGTGAGAAAACTGTCTTTGCTATCCCATTATCGTGTTACTAAAGAATGTATATAAAACCATGGGTATGACAGAATAATTATTTAGAATGATATAAAGGTATTGACAGAGACCGGTAAATCATAAAGACTGATCGACGGTCAAAAAATTGAATAACCCCTTATTCATAAACGCCTTCTAACATAACAAGCCGCTATGTATTGTTTGCCCCTTTCAGTCTTGTGGACATATTGATAAGACTGACGGGGACAAATAATACTTAGCGGCTTGCTAAGTTAGCAGGCGTTTATGAATAGGAATCGGAACTATGGGTGCAAACCTTTACCAAAACTTGTCAAGTGGACTTGATATAGCACATATGCATATAAATAATACACACCCACACATTGTAAGTTTAAGATACAGATTTTTCAATAATATTCGTATTTTTCTTGGCTAAAGTGTTCCGATATGTCAATTTTAAAGTTTTGTTAAAGTTTTGCATCCATGGTTCCGACCCCTATTTATGAATAACGGGTAAGTTTTTAAGCTAACATGGTCATTAACATTATTAGTATGACATCAAACGGGATATTTACCATGTAAACTTACGTTTAATTATATCCTGACGTTTCGGGCATGACGTTACACCCGTGGTCGCAGGTAGACCCGTTTGTCTTTAAAATAAAAGTGATAATCGTGAAAGTTTAAATCAATATATTTACCATGTAAATTGAAATTATTACACTCGATATTTCCCGGTGTGTGGGTAGACCACAACAGACCGTGAAGATGACATTTGCAACAGTACCGAAATATCGGGTGCTAAAATACTTTCATTTTAATACTTTCTTCGGTTACCGCGAGGATAACACATAAAATAAAACTATGAAAACGGATAAACTCGCGTATATTAATTAACTTCATTCCGACGTTTCGAACACTTTACAGGGTTCGTGGTCTGCCGGCGACTCAAAGTGTTCGAAAAGTCGAAGTTAAAGTCAATTAATTACGCGAGTTTATCCGTTTTCATAGTTTTATTTCATAATTTAATTTTTATATTGCAAATTGCTATAAAAAAACGTAAATCAATGTCGAACGCAACTGCATATGGAAATAACCAGTCTCTATTTTCTAAAGGTCTCTGGCAATGACTAAGTAAAACAACTGATTAAGCTGTCTATTGAGAACTGTAATTACGGTTAGAATTTCTCATAAAATTCACATTGTAGGGATCAATTGTTCTTACTGTGAGAAACGTAGTTATTAACCGAAGGGACAAAACTGTGGTCTGTCAGGCACAGTCAAATGTAAAATAACCGTTTCAGTGCGGATGACACGCCAGGCGTGTCATGAATCTTTTTAACGAATGGCGTTTGACACGATAGGTGTGTCATCATATTCTATGGCGTAAGGTACGCCTGGCGTATCATGAAAAAAATGTTCGCCGCCATAGATAAAAGTTTTCGAAAATGGAACACACAACGAATCGGATGTGTAAATTTCATATTAGAAGGCACACCATTTGCACGTGATGGACACGTGCACGCTACGCACACGCTCTCGTTCACGTGCTGTAAACGTATCCGGTGTGATTCGGCCTTTATTCTATGACAATAGGCAATAGGATAGCTCAGATATTAGTGAGAACCTTGGCTTTTCCTATAGGTATATCTGATGGCCATTGGAAAATTTAATGAATTGTAATATTAACATGTAAAAGTGAATACATCTCTGTAGTTGATTGTACGTAAATGGTAAAATGGGACCCTATTACTAAGGGTCCGCTGTCTGTCTATCTGTCCGTCTATGGTACGGAACCGTTAGTGCGCGAGTAGGCCTCGGACTAGTACAGGGTTTTATTTAACTTCACAGAAAACCACATTTGTGTAAGCCCGTAACTTTAAAAATATACAGGGTGCCCGCGAGGAAAGGGAAACAATTCAACAGCAGATTTCTGACCAAATTTGAAGTCAAAAATGTCATATGAAGTTTTCTGGATTCAGTCTACTTTAAGAGAAAATTGGACTTTTTCTTAAAACCGTTTTAGACCGTTACGCAATGATAAACGCATTTTAGGAAACGATTTTGTCACCATGTTGTCTTAGTCTTGTCACACTTAATTGACAGAAATCAAATGAACAAAAATATTGTTAATTACTTTGCAAATTAAAAAAAAACTTTAAAGTGCATTTTTTGTGGTAGTTTGATCAACAAAATCCTTTTTTTGTGTATTAAGGCATTCAAATAAACAAAAAAAATAAAAAAATTTTTTGTTGATTTGACCAAAACTCATTAAACACTTTTTGCTTCTTTTAGTCTCAGGAATATGCTGTTAGAATTTTTCCCATTCCTCATGGGCACCTTGTATATTTACTAAGGTACTATCTTACCAAAAACAGTAGTTGATATAGGTAATTGATTGTTAAATCAAATTAAGTTTAATAACACTTCATCAAACTAAGATTAGGTGTCGTCCAGTAAATTAAAAATAATTGATAGTTAATATTTAAATTATGATTGTTTTTTAAATATATGTAGGTTAAATATACTTCCTTTGAGTTAAAGGAAATGTTATAATAATTTTAATATTAATTTATTATTGTTCTAAGTATAGTTTATGAGGAAGAAGTAATGATTTAGGTAGATATTGTATGACATTATATTGAAGCATAATAAAAGGTCTTAAAATAACATATGTATAGGTAAACCAGAATCTCATGGCATTTTAAAAAGTAAAAGAATTGAGAAAGAATTAACAGGTAAGATGGTGGTAGCTATCCGGGCAGACCCTGCACAAGGTCCTACTACCAGCACTTATCTTAAAGGGACCCTGGAATAAGGTCCATATACCCAGATAACGCCACATATTACCTATCTACCGTAGATACTATTAATGGTGACGGTACTAAACACATTACAGTAAATTGAAATGGTAAACAAAGCTAGTAGTAATAAGCGAAGTGGTGACAATATGCCTGGAATGTCAAAGTCAAACAAGGTTTGTTGACAGAAAACACCTGAATACACAAACAGTAGGTTGTTTACAGCTTTTAGCTATAGTGGTTGTTATTATGATAAAATGGTAAGATTAGACTTATTTCCTAAGGACATAATATTATTAATAATAAAATTGCCTTTTTTATATCCATCCTCTTTTATATCATATATTCTTCTTCTTCTTCGTCGTTCCCTCATGACTGAGGATCGTGACCAACAACTATGTCCTTCCATTTTTCGCGATCAAGGGCTATGTGGGCTGCCTTCTGCATGGTACCACAGGCTTGTCTAATAGGGTCCGACCATCTTTTTTATATCAAACCTCATTAATTTTTTGGCAGTAATATTGAATATGTTTTTGTTTAATTTGAACCATATATTATTATACTGTTTGGGTAAACCACTTCATCCACAACTTTAAATGAAATAATAATATAATCATGATTAAATATTGTAAAGTGCATAATATGTGTAATATTATTTACTTTTAGTATTAATTATATTAAATAAGAATATTTTTTAGAAGAAAATAAATCAAATAATGATGAATATAATAGGCCTATTATCTAAAAAAGTTATGTTAACACATCTTTTTGCATAATAAACATGCCTCCACTATCATCTTATCAAGAGTGTTATCAAAATTTTTGTTTGATATATGAAAATAAAAAAATGATGTACCTACTTATGTATGTTGACAATTAAACTTTTAATAATTTTAAAAACAGTACTTATAGGAATTCATAATATTTGTGCTGTAAACATTATTTCAACTAATTACTTCCTTCCTTGCTATGCTTGTTTACAAATTTGCCAGAAAAATGATTAGCATAATATATTAATATAAAAAGTAGTATTAGTAGGTGTATTAAAAAAATTATGAAGGAATTCATAATTGCTAGAGCTTCACTACCCAAATATAGGTATTTGGAAGATATTAGCAAAAAAACACCTGTTTTCTACCTTTAGTTTACATCTTAATTTTATTTTTTTCTGTATTTTGGTGAACAATTAAGGAAAGTATTGTACTGTGTTTTATATAATAATTAATTATAATCATAATTTGTTACAGACATACTCTCTGCAATATGACATTTAACATGTTAAAACTAAGTTTGCATACTTTTAACCTTCGGCATACAATTGGGGTATACCAGACCCCCAATGTATGGGAATGTCATATAAACATTTTTAACCTCATACACGGAGGGTTAATTTGCTTGCCATATATTACATAGACTGTATTTCTAGTGTATAAAAATTCTATTGCATGGATAAATACCAGTCTCTTTACCTATACCCAGTGATTTCAATGGATACCCCAAAACTTCTACAGTAAGGAGTTACAAAAGAATTTCATATGGTTTAGGGCTCATTTAAAAATGATGATCACATTTTGGTGATTTTTGACGACGCCCCTTGTTGACATGGTGTAAATAAGCCGACTCATATCTACTCATATAGCCGATCATTCATGATATATATTTGTATGTCTCTCCAAATCAATCACATGGTTTTTGAAAGAGTCCTTAGTAATAAAATCACAAGGTTTGATTTAACTTACTGTTATTAAGTTGATTTCTGTAAGAATGTCCCATAATATTTATTTACCTAAACCAATAATTCATGCATTTATAAATTACAGCTGCTATGTTTGTAAGAGAATCTGTTACTTTTACTGTGTAAAACAGCATTTTCACTGTTATTTCAGAGGAAAACCACATGTGAAGTTATAATTATTTCAACTGACATAACCTACATTTTTCTGTGGTTTGATATAGGTACATTTAATAATTTTGGTGTACAGAAAATGCATATCAAGGGTTTGGCACTCAATAAAATTAAATATTTATGATTTTATGAAAATTAGATAGCGCGGAAACTTGTTTGTTGGGTATAAAAGTGTGAAATCCCTATTATGTGACTAGTATAAGAAAAATGAGCCTCTTAAGAGAAGCCTGTGGGACATCCCAGTAGTGTCTCAAGTTGATGAAACTAATAATATTGCTTGTATTTATAAGATATAAAAGAAAATCATGTTTAATTTTTTGTAACATCATACCTACACATTTATTTTCACCAGATTCTGATTAATAAACAAAATCATACATGAAAACATTGTGCAGCATTCCATGAAAACATGTTGTAAGCGACACTGTCATTTCAATACTTTTTAAAAATTAAATTAGTAAGCTGAATTACGGTATAATAATAACATATCTAGGCTTTAAGATTGCCAGTGTTTCCTAGCAGCTAGCATATTTTATTAGGGTAGCTACCATAGCGACATGTAAGCGACAAAAAGTAGATGTTTTCATGGAATGCTCCAGTATAACTTAACAGCAAAACAAAAGCAAAGACTGACCTGTTTCCAAAGTTGGTTTTCCAGAACTCAGCAGCATCACTCTTCGTTATGCGGAACTGGTCACCAGCAAATGTCCCATTCGGGAACATAGCCTTCAGCTCACTCAACATGTGACTAAATACCAAACTAAGCTTCGTTAGATTCCTCCTATAATGCGAATTCTCATCAAACATTTTTTCTTTGCCCTCTTTAAACAACTTTATAGCTTGCTTGCATTTCCTTATCAAATTTATAATAAATATATTGAAATGTTCATTGCTATTCAACGCCTGCATGTTGTCCTCGTATTTAGAATAAATAATACGCAACCTCTGATATGTGTCCGGCAAAATATCTAAAATGAAAGGAGGACTATTTTTCAAGTTCATCTTATGATGTTGACACAGTTTCACCACTTTATCCATCAACTCCCAAGTCTTATTCAGGGTTCTCTTATCCGTCGCCAGCTTCGTAGGGCACACGGCACCGGAAAATGCGCCGTGTAATTTCGAAAATATCGAAGAGATGTTTTTCTGTTGTGATTTTTGACGGGGGGCCGCCATGTTGCCAAGTCCGATGACATACAAATGAAAACAATTACAACGAGACACTGAACTTAAAAAGCATTCATCACTTAATAATAATGGTGTCCAGCGTAAGTTTTCTCATTATCACTTGAACACACCACATTTACGACACAAATATGTACACGGCAACGATCACCCACTGACACATCTCCGACGCGTATGACAAATTGACAAATTTATGAATTAACTCCTGTTTTTTCCCTGACGTGACCGAGTTTGAGCGTGGACGTTATTAGCCAATCAGCGGCAGGACCGCCGACAGAGTAGTGAGTTTGGATTGGCTGATAGGTGTGAACACAGCTCTCTAGTATACAAGGAAAACCTACTACAGTTATGAGGTTAAATCGGTGTTGCAAGTGCACAATGCTTTTTCCCCAGTTAACGAAAATAACAAAAAAAAATTAGAAATAGGCGGCAAAATTAGCATTAAATATAAGGGGACGAACGGTACCTAACAGACTGAAGATTAAAAGTCAGATTTTTGGATTACTATTTTTATTTTATAATACGTATATTATTTTCATAATACGTATAAAAAAGAAAATTAGGTATTATGTGTAACATATATTATTTACTACAAGTAAGGATACAGGTACGTCAGGTACATAATGGTGTGCTTTTGCAATCGAGTCAGGATTACGTTAGCATTTCCGAGGCAATCGAAATCAATCATCTTCAAACTGATTAATTTAATGAATCTCTTAAATGTATGTATGAAGACGTGTTTTTGATCAAGTGTAAAGTAAGTAGTATCACAATATGATTCTATCAAACAGAATCAGTCCCACAGAAACTAAATACTTAGGTACTGGTACAAAAAGTAATGGCAGAGTTGACGCAGCGCGTGTGTGCAATGTGATCTCGTCGAAAGACTCTCAAAACTCTCAAGCTGTTGATGCAGTGGCGTATCTAGGGGGGGGGGCAGAGGGGGCACGTGCCCCGGGCGCCAAATCAGAGGGGGCGCCAAATCGGCCAAAATGTTTGATATACTTTTGCAAAATTGATTCATTAAAAAAAATAAAATTCATAAAATGCTAGACTGGTACATTTTCCCCGGGCGTCAAATTAAGAGGGGCGCCAAATTGGCAAAATATTTTGATTTTAATATGCGTAATTTACATATGAAGAAAATCTGTAGGTATGCATAAATTTTAGAAAGGTACATTTTGCCCGGGTGCCAAATTAGGGTGGGCGCCAAATCGGCCAACATTTTTGATTTCCTTGTGTATAACCAAACCAACACATAAAGAAAATCTTTATGCGTAATTTCAAAAAATGCTAGATTGGTAAATTTTCCACGGGCGTAATGTCAGGGGGCTCCAAACCAGCCAAAAATTGTTATTTCCTTATGCACAATTTACACATAAAGAAATCAAATTAGGGTGGGCGCCAAATCGGCCAACATTTTTGATTTCCTTGTGCATAATCGACACAGAAAGAAAATCTTTATGCGTAATTTAAAAAATGCTAGATTGGTACATTTTCCACGGGCGTAATATCAGGGGGGCTCCAAACCAGCCAAAAATTGTTATTTTCTTATGCACTATTTACACATAAAGAAATCAAATAGGGTGGGCGCCAAATTGGCCAACATTTTTGATTTCCTTGTGCATAATCGACACATAAAGAAAATCTTTATGCGTAATTTAAAAAATGCTAAATTGGTACATTTTTCACGGTCGCAATATCAGAGGGGGCTCTAAACCAGCCAAAAAATTTTATTTCCTTATGCATAATTTACACATAAAGAAATCAAAAATGTTTAGTTATGCCTTAATTCACAAAATGCTAGAAAGGTCAATTTTAAAACTTTATTTCAGAAAGTCCGTACTGTATTTTTTTAGTCTTTTTCTTTAAATTTCACTTTTTTCTTTTGTTAACCACGTAATGCCTTATTTGCAGAAATTTTAATGCCAAAAGTATGGAAATAGTTTATATCCTGGTCCTACCTATTAGCCTAAATATACACAGACAGACATTGTAGTTGAGGTAACAAACATAAAAAAATATAGTCGAATTGAGAACCTCCTCCTTTTTTGAAGTCGGATGAAAATCAACTTTTTTTCCTGCCTTTTGGAAAATTTTAAGTGTACCGTATTAACTAGGAACTCTTTAAGTTCAGTTAAGGTGGGGGGGGGGGGGCGCAAATTTGGCGCCTGCCCCGGGCGCCTTTTACCCTAGCTACGCCCCTGTGTTGATGAGAGATGAGGGTGATCCTTATTTTTACAATTTTGTAGGATGTTCGAACCAATAAAAGAGCTCTTAGCCCTAACAATTGTAATTTTCCATGGGGCACCCTCTCATTTTATTATTTTATAAGTAAACCATTATAAACAAAAATTAGGAGTCGCTGCCGAAGTAATAAATAACGACGAATAATGGAAAAGAGCTCCTTTATTTGTTCGAACATCCTTCAAAAGTGTAAAAATAAGGAGCATCATAATGAGAGATGTGTAACAAACATTGCAAACTAAAGTGTAGAGAAATATTTACTTATTAATAAGCGATGATAATGAAATTGAAAACCCTAGTTTATATAAGACTTGTCATACGTCATACATGTTCAAACAATTTCTCAAGATCCATACAGTGTTCAGTAAATACATATTTTTCGTTTGTTAAAAATATTATTAAACCAATTGTTATAATTATATTGTGAAAATAAGAAAAAATATATATTATAAGCAGCCATCGTCGAATTTGGTAGCTTGCTACGCTTCTACAAAGGTGTCACATGCGCCTTTTAAAAACAGAAAAAAATTAAAAACGTACTGCGTCGTGGGGGTACTGACATTTATAAAGAGTTGTCTTTATATTGAGTATCTTTCATACTTATATAGTTTAAAATTGTCTGTAAGTATTTCTCTAGCTTAGTTTTTCTAATGTAAAATATACACTGTGTGACTGTGCACATACGATATTTTAAAATCGTTGAACAACTGTGTCTACAATTTTGGGTTTGTAACCAAGTCTTGGTTTATTTTGTAACTTGTTTGTATGTAACACTTAAAAACGAAAAAGACAATTTATTGTTACCCCTGTGAATGCCGGAATTTTAGTGCTGGCAACTCAATTGCCGTTTTGTTATTGCTCGCAAAATTTGTAGATTAAATACTGATTTCACAAGAATAATCAATGTTAATTATAATAATAAAAAAATCTGATTAATAAAATACTAAATTGATTATTTAAAGATTTGTTTGCTTTGAAATAATACAATGTGTTAGTGCTTAAGCTGCCATCTAGTTTAACAAAGGAGAAACATGAACGTTGCTATAGTAACGTGAAATGTTAATAGATGTCGCTGTTATCAATCCTTTACGTAACTACTACAGTAAATTGTAGATGGCGCTGTAATAACTTCGAGGAAGTATTCAATTAAAAAACTGCATGATGAAAATGTTTAGCATTGAAAATATTACGTTCGACATAAAGTTTAAATTCAGAGAAGATAATTATTGATCATTCTGTTGTCCATTTCAAGAGCAGTCTTAATGGTAAAATCACTGACATTTATAATACTTACGTAAGTAATCCATAATGGTCATTGTGTACGGTAATTTATTTAAAGTATATTTTTCATTCCTTATTAGAATTTTGAAAGGTTTTAGTTCAACATTGCAATTGCAACAGTTGCAGACGCAAGGACTTTTATAAGGTAAATAAATCTAAAACGAGCTGCGTCCTTAATTAATACGGACGTAAATTAGGATACATTTTTTAATTATCTTGTTTGGTTGCTTCGAGGGCCCTGGACATTAATTCAAACGGCACAACGCTTCTTTCTCACCACTATTTATTTAATTAAATTCACTTATAAAAACATGTTTATTATTGAAGATCTGTCAGTCGAGTGAAGTTTGAAGGCTCATCATACATAGACAATATGTATGATGAGCTTCCAAATTCAAATAGTGTTAGTCAAGCACGAGTCGATTGCTTGCTAACAACCTTCATAATAACAAATTATTTTTTTTTATTTAAAAAAATTTAAATATTTTTTTTTAATTTTAAAATTGGTGAAATCATTTTTTTACAGTGCATATGCTCAGAAACTGACTCTTTTTAAGGGTAAACCTTATGCATACAAAGTGATACTTTTCCGCACGTGCACAGGAAATAATTTTCATAGTACTTTTCCGCATGAGGGTACTGCCGAGATAGTCTGCTTTTAATGCATTGTAAAATGTTCTATGATACAGATGTTGAGATGTAGGCTTCCTAGGTGCTTTCCACACTTGTGTCATAAATAACAATTTTTACTTAACTCATAATTATGATTACTGACCCCACATTCGTCTCTTCAGATTTTTTGTAGCATCAATGTAGCTGTATACGTTATTATGGCAGATAGGTATACTTCGCTATCATGAATTATCTGTCAAATAATTACGTATGTCACATAATATATTTTTTCTCAAACTTGCTACGGAATGTTGATGTTACTTCCTTTAAATTAAACCCGGAAATACTACGTATCCGGTGTCATGTGCTAAGGTGATATGTAAAGAGATTTCATGTATTTATTTCACACCTAGGACTGCAAACAGACTGTCTTTTGTTTTGAAACGTCAAATTGTGACACTAGGTTTTGACATTCAGCCACAGAAAAAAAAAACCTTAGAACTAGTGTCTATACCACCAGGTAAAAGAATACCTCAAACAGATTAAAAAAAAATTTAGGCGCGAATGTTTTTTTTATAATGTTTTACGATACTGTACTATTGGTACCTACCTATGTTTACATTGTTTACAAATGAAATACTATGGTTCTGAGAAATCAGTTCGTTTTATTTCATGGCAAGTTTGAGAAAAGCACTATACAAATCTCGGCGAGAAACAGGGTTACAGGCCGCGTATCCCTATCTGGCCCCAGTTCCTTCGGCCAGATATATCTACTTGGCCTGTAACCCTTCGTTTCCCGTCCTCTATAGTAATGTAGGTACTATTACTTCTTTTGACATCAAAAAAACATTGGTAAAGTTTGTCGGTATACTCACGATACACCACAAATGCTACAGGTAGGTAATCGTAAAAAATATAAAATTAAAAAACAACATTAGGTGTACACAACATACAAAATAAATGTAATTACGTTCACTTTACATTAGAGTGTAAAACAATTTTCTTAATATTTTTTATTTCTATTTTGTACAAATCTTTAAATTAAACATGTAGGTAATCTTAATTTTAATAACGAAAAAAATTGTTATAACTTATTAGGTAATTTTGTTATGACAAAATTATTAGTATTATTAGTTATTACTCCCTTATTCTTAAACATTCTATTCTAACTTACAAGTAGCAAGCCAACAAAGGGCGTTTGTCCCTTTCAATCTTATAGACATATTGATAAGACCGAAAAGAAAAAAGAATACTTATCGGCTTTCTAAGTTAGGTCTATTAAGAGACGTTTATAAATAAATACCGAGTCACACCAAATGCGTGAGTAGTGCGTGCGTGTGCGCGTTGTAGTGTATGTGAATGTCATAGTAGATGACACATCGCTTGCGCGTCACGCGCGCGTGCACGCCACGCAAGCGGTTTGCCATCTAATATGACATTTACATACACTACAACGCCCACGCTACGCACACTGCTCACGCATGTGTTGCATACGCATTCGGTGTCGCTGGGCCTTAATAGGGTTAAACTTTTTGGTCTGTATCACACAATTTCACTGGATAGAAAGTTATGGAAAGGTACAACAATACAAAGTCACCGTGAATACATAGCGTACAATAGGCATGATGACTGGCAAGTCAAATCAGCATCTTTTTTCGAACTGTCAAAACGATCACCACTATTGGAATTTTATATGAAATACTCAAAAGTGACGTCACTTTTGAGTACTGCCAAATGACCTACTCTTTTAAGTTCTTTTAAATAAGTTTTGTACAAAAATTACTGCAATCTACATCTTAGTAATAATTTCTTCGTGTATTATGTCGTGCATAATGTTAAATAATTTATTTTAACTATAGTCATCATCAATTTAAACAAACATTGAAGGTATATAAATACGTTTAATTTCCAATCTACGTCATTATGCAAAATCCATGTGCTGTATTGAATCAACTATTACTAATGTATAATATTATCCTAATCCATTAAAACAATTATTTAAATAGTGCCTGATTGACTATGGATATTATTTTGAACGGTAGTTTACATTGTTCATAAATTCTGTTAAGGGCGTATTTATGAACACAAGGTTTAGTATTTTTCAAAAGTTAATTATATTCCCTACGCTAGTAGAAAACGAGAACTGTGTAAACAAATATGGCTGACATTCTATTGCATTTTTAAAATTGTAACTAACGTGAGACTCAAACTTATCCAAATATTTAGCGAAACTGGTTACTCATGTAAAATTAGCCCCCTTATTCATAATTCCTCCTAACATAGCAAGTCGCTAAGTATTGTTTGTCCCTTTCACTCTTATAAGACCGAAAGAGACAAATAATACTTAGCGGCATGCTTAGTTAAGATACGTTTATGAATATAGGGGTAAGTCGATAATTGCTCGACGATCTATTTAGAGGATCTTCGTCATGGAGTACCCGCGACCAAACCCCGACGTGTACTAAATGGATCGATACATGTCGAGCAATTATCGACTTAAATTACGTGAGTAACCTGTTCACTAAATATTTTAATAAGCATGTTTCTATTGCATTTATTCTATTAATATCGTGTTTCAACGTTCGTAGATTTATTTTTGCGTTAACATTAATAATTTCTATAAATCTAACTAAAATGAATCAAACACGTCAAATGCTATGGAAAGTCCGCCATATTTGTTTACATTTTTTTGTTTTCTACTGGCGAACGCTATACATTACTTGAAATACAATATTTTCTTCAGGATCTTAAACTAATGTGTCGTCTCCCAACGTCATCAAAACCGTACACGGTGATTTCTCCATCTTATTAAATTTATGAATAACACCTTTTACGCCAATCAGCACATTATCCGAAGAGTCCATAGCAAATGCATTAACACCGTCAATATCAAATGTACCGAGACGAGTAGCTGATGTTTTTATTGGATCAATACGATACATATTTGAAGCTTCATCCATACCGTATACTTGATTCGATCTGCTCACAAATATCCCTGTCATTTTATTATTCGGTAATCCTCTAATCCTTATAGGTAAAGTATTATCCGCCTGTAAAATGTAAGATGTCTTCGCTGCTACAAAATACAAGTTATTATTCGTGTCTATTGTTAAATCGTGTCCATTAGGTATCAAAGGGAAGGTTTCTTCTTGTTCACCGTTTTTAGTAATTATTTGCACTCTATTTTGAGGCCATGTAGCTATATACATTGTACGTCCATTATTAGCTACAGCAACGTACATGACATCATCTCCTGCAGCGGCGTAATGGTTGACCGCTCCGTATTCTAAATCATATTTGTATATACCCTTATCGGTAGCTATGTACGCGATGTCATTGTTGTTATCAATCGTAGTTGACTGACCGATGGCGTCAATGGTAATAGTGCTTACACGGTTATTTTTTAATACTTGAATTCTCATATTCATGTAATCGTAGCTTATTAGAGTGAAAAAGAGTCTCCCTGATTTCCAATGAAATGAGAAATCAGCAGGTATCCCTGTTATGTTTACGGATGTATCTTTCATGTAGTAAAAGTTGTTTATCTTCTTTACTCCTGCCTGTCTGCACTGTTCTTCAGTCATACGAAGTCTTGCTTCTATCGTCGTTGACAACAGTAACATTACTAGAAGCCACTCCATCTGAAAAAAAAAATTAAATTATAAATATTAGATGTCATATACCAAAGAAAAACTACCAAGATTACCTAATGTCTGAGGTGGGGATCGAACCCACGTACTCAGCTTTCGCGGCTGATGCCTGTACCCCTCGGCCACTTGGCATAATTATAAACAATTTATTAAATAGTGTATCTATATTCATGTCACCCAATGTGCAATACATAGTCCGAAGTAAACTCGGCATATAAGCCCAGACATCAAAATGGTACATTACGATACAAGTGCGAAAAAAATGAAATTCAAAACGAGTGGCAATAAATGAAAACACCACCAAAAGGCAGTGTTTTAAATCGATACGAGTTCCGAATTTCCTTTTCGCACACGTATCGTACGACATTTCAGGATACGATGGCCTTCCAAATTTTTGACCTGACAAGAAATGAACCACTTCTCGCTCTAGTGCGAAAAAAAACACCATATTTAAAATTAAACGACCATATATTGTACTTGTATATTCTCTTATAAGGATAATTTTCAATTAATTTGTCTGCAATCTATTGACAATAGTCGTTTGTCATTAAATAGGTGAACGTGTTTTTATATAAGACGTAACGAGGCAATTGAATATGTTTACGCTATTTGTCTATTATTCTTTAAAATCGACAGACAATTGGATTATGAAGCTATTGTATTCTTACGTAATAATAATATATTGTTTTCAGGAACGTTATGTAAAGTTATTCACACTTAAGATATATTTTTCAATAGGTACATATTTTCCTAGCTCCTAGCTTATAATTAATTTGAAGGTAATATAAACTTCTAATGATTCAGATTCAATTATAAAAGACAAAACTACGGTTAAGTTTTTGTATTACAAAACGGT